>JBBPKK010000989.1:0-13129 GCA_038089215.1 Tylopilus vinaceipallidus | reverse complement strand
ATTTCTTCACGAGCTAACAAAAAATTGTGGCGGCTCGTCAAACATGTGGCGGATCAGGAGAGTAAACACACCTTCTCTAGCCGACCCATTTCGTCCCTCGTGCCCAGTTTGCTGGGCGTCGTGGTATCCATGGACCCATCCGCTTCCTTTCCAGGCCACAACAACAGCCTGTGCTTACCTCTTCGCAGGGTCCTGGATCGCGATGAACGGTAGTTGCATGCATCAAGAACACTGGCCTTACCACTTCTTTCCAAATAGCCTGAACGTCGTACCGCCCACAGGAACGGCCGAGCGTGGACCGCCAATATCCCATACAGTGAAAGTGATCTGCGAGCTCAAGGGAAGATCGCAGTAGCGTATCGGGAGTGACACCCATTCGTTCCAGCTGTGCGGGCGGGCGCGAGTAAGCACTTGAAGGGGCCTGGCAGGATGCAACACACATGTAGTTGGTCTTGAATGCTTTGAACGACGTCCTGAACGGAATGGTCAAGGGCTTGTTGTCAGCTACCAACTGACAAGTGACATAGAGGTCTGAGAGTGACCTGTTTGAGTGTCAGTCCTGTCATAGGGAACGCGAGACAATGAAGGGCTGTACGAGGACTGGGCGCCATGAAACCTCAATTCTGGGTTCTCTAGTACGTCCGAGACCGACTTTCGTGGCCGTGTGCCTTCGAGTTGTGAGCTGGAGCAAGGCTTATATTCAAGCCGAAGAACGAGCCATAATCAGTGCGTACATTCGAAGGGTCAACGGTAGCTTTAGGTCGGAAAGCTTGGCGAACGTGAAATCGTCCCGGTTATCCTTGTCCATGGTCGTTTTTCAATAACTCGAGCAGAGGGTTGACGATGCAGATCGCCTAAACTCGAACAACACGCTTTGAATGTTTGCCTCGCAACAGGAGCCCACCACGACGCATTTGGCAGTCCGGTGAGACGTCGAATAACCAGCTGTATGTAGCATCCCCTCGCAATACTATTGTACATGGAATGATCATCTACTAATCAGCTGCACCAACGGTGCTTTTGGTTCAACACAAAACAGTTGTGCTCAAAGTGGAGAAACGGTGGTCCAGAGTGGTATCGCGTCATGATGTCTTGCTACTCAGCCTTATAGTCGGGACGCAGAGAACGAACAACTTTGCCTAAGCATGACCAATTGAACAACAGCACTGGCAACACAATAAACAAGCCTTACCGGCCCTCCAGATCTCCTGGTCGTCGATTTCTTTGAGCTCCTTGGCAAGGTCCTGACGATACGTCGCACGGCCATTGAACTCCAGGGATTTACGAGTTTCAGTGCCATTCTTGACACTCTCATAAAGTTTCTCAAAAATGGGGAGGTTTGTCTTTTCGAAAACGGGTGCCCAGTCGAGCGCCCCACGACGAGCAGTAGTCGAACAAGCGTTGTACATGTAGTCCATGCTGTTGGTAGAAAACCGAGCATGTTTGTTGTATTAGTTAGATTTAGGCACGGACACTCACCCCTTCTGGCCGATCAAAGGGTAGAGAGACTGTGTAGCCTCCTCGACAGTTTCGTTGAACGCTTCCGAGGGTGTGTGACCGTTGGCGCGGAGGACCTTGTATTGGGCACAGAACAAGCCCTCTATATATCACCTGAGACAGTGCCAAAACGATCAAAACCGGCAAACTTACGAATCGCACCCATGAGCTACTCACTCTCATGAGCATAATGGATTGCAGGCATAGAAATGAAAACTTACGACGCCTCGTTCACCATACAGGTCAGAGTAAACCTCCTTCTCAAAGGTAGTCTCATACATGTAACCAGAGCCGATGGCGACACCGAGAGCAACAGCCTTCTCCCTTGCGTTGCCCGTGACGTCTTGAAAGACGGCGATACTAGAGTTGATACCCCGACCCTCCTTGAAAAGAGTGCGGACGGTCCGACCGGAACCCTTTGGAGCGACGAGGATGACATCAACATCAGGGGGAGGAACGACATGAGTGTCATTCTTGTAGACGACAGAGAAACCATGGGAGAAGTAAAGCGTCTTGCCCTTTGTAATGAGAGGCGCGACGGTTGGCCAAGTCTGTGATTGTGCGGCATCCGAAAGGAGGTTCATGATGATCGATCCGCGATTGATGGCCTCTTCAATGGAGAAGAGGGTTTCGCCCGGTATCTACCGAAGGCATGTCAGGGAGATGAGGGCACGAGCGAGGGAGGTGCTCACCCAGCCATCCTCCATAGCTTGTTTCCAGCTCTCGCCATCCTTGCGGACACCGACGATAACATTTAGACCGTTGTCACGGGCGTTCAGGCCCTGACCATGGCCTTGAGAGCCATAGCCGATGAGGGCGAGGGTGTCATTCTTGAAGTAGTCGTGGAGCTTAGCGAGGGGCCAGTCGCTGCGTTCGTAGACGACCTCGTCCGTACCCGCAAAGTTGAGGGTCTTGACGCCACGCACGGGGAGGGTCTTGCAAGATGCGTCAGTTACGGTGACGGAATTTTTTTTTTTAGGCTGGAAATTTACCTGCACAGCGGGGCGGGGAAGGCCGGGAGAGCGGGCGAAGGAAAAGGACGCGGCGCGAAGGGCGGGGACGGTGCGGGAAGCACTGCGAGCAAAGGCGGGGAGGGCGCGCGAGGAGAGACGCGTTGCAATGCAAGCCATCGTTGCGCTCGGCTCAAGTCAGTCGCGTCTTTTTCTACCATTCGTGTCTCGGCCGAAGCAATGACGAGCATATCCGATTCATCCGATTACTTAAAACACGACACTTATTCCACCTTTGCCGCTTCCCTGCCATATACAATCTCGTCTACTTCCTGTTTCTTCCCCCGCGCACTGAGCAATATCCCCTGCCCAAGTGTAGAGAACGGCAAAAACCTTCCAACACGCTGCTGATACGCCCTGTATGCAGCAGGGTACTTGGACAGCGAAATCGACTCCGTGAAGTCGGTCGACGCGGCAAACAGCGCACACAACGACAAACTCGGAAGCAGTGGCGCCAGCGATCTGAGCGACCTAGGCGTTTCCTGTCCCCACGGTCCATCCGCACACAGCAGCGGGATCAAGTTGATGATGACCTGTCGACAACTCCGTCGTCAGTCATCCGTCTCGTCTACCGTAAACATAACATACCCAGAAGCTTTGTTCGCAGAGGAAGTTGGGATGTCTCGACCACGCCCACAATCCCCTCGTCATGAATCCCCTCTTGACATCCTGCTTCGTCCAGGCAATGCGGGTCCAAAACCTGTTGTTCCGATCTAACTTACCCGAACGCTTGAAGGTCTGATACGCTTGCTGTTGATCGTCCGCAATGAACTCGATCAAAATGGCGAGAAACCCAAGTGTGCCAAGCACGTAATCGGTGATGCCCAAACTCGTGTGTGGTTGAGAGATCGCGATCTTGGTGGGTGCAGCAATAGCAAGGAGCAGAATATTTTGAATTATTGCTGGATTACTGTAATAAGGACCGTGCCCTTGCAGTAACCACTGAACTTACAGATGAACATGAGATTAAGGACCTGGAACACCCAAGGGGGCATCTTCTTGCGAAGAATTGGCCATCGGTAGTCCTCCTCATTGCTATTCGAATAATCATATGTCACTTTCCCGTTCGGTAGAGTAACACTTACAAACGGAAAATTCCTCTGTGCCATGCATTGTATGTGAGTCTGCAGGTCGCACGTCAATGAGCCACACAATTACACAGGAGTCACCACGTGCCTGATCATCCAAATGACCTGAATTCATCAGACCCAAATTCTACGGAGTATAATCTTACTTACGATCAGCGTGAGCATCAGTAACGCACGGGGGCTGAAGGTGTCCAGGAACGACTTATGGACGGTTTCTGGAGCATATGGAAGGGGAAACACTTGCGGGACGCGGGGCCAAAGTGGGACCAGTGCCCAATAGGCAGCATAGATAGTGGGGAGGAACGTCCAGAGTCTGTCCACCTGCGAGACATTGCCGGTGAGGATGGACAGGACATATGTAGTCACAGTTATCCCAATACAAAACTGGACTGGCCAGGCAAACAGGGGGACTTGTTGGTGGAGTTCTTCTATAATAGACATGGTGGTTGCTGAGGAGCTCCGGGTATCTACGATGACCCTATTTCATTTAATCACGTGACGGTTTGTTGTTGACACTCGTTATTTTCTAAAGCTCTTACCATGTTTGGTTGTTAGCATCGCCACGTGTCTTGTCATCTTGCCGCTATGTCCACCAGTGTTTTGTTCTGCACATTCCCCCCCTTTCCTACGTTATCTCTCCGGGTATCTTCAGAGACCCGCGTAGATGATCTTTACGACCTTCTCTGCCACCGCTATCCCGATCTGCCTGCCCCTGATGCGTTGCACATCTCCCCCCACAGCGGTTCGCTCTCCCCAGACACCCTCGTCTCAGAACTCCATGATGACTCCTCGGATTTCATCACTCTGCGGATCGTTCCCCGTCTCCGTGGTGGAAAGGGTGGTTTCGGTTCGCAGCTCCGTGCCGCCGGAGGCCGCATGAGTAGTCAAAAAACAAGTAATAACGACTCGTGCAGAGATCTCAGTGGCCGCAGACTCAGCACCATTAAGACGGCCAAAAGGTGCATTCATTTTCTCTTTCTCGAAACATGCGTCTCATTTGCGCTCAGGCTAGTGAATTATATGGAAAATGAAGAAGAACGCAAGAAAGCCGCTGCAGACGCTAAAAAGGCTAAGCTAGAAGTCCTCGAACGAAAGATTGCCTCAGCCTCTGCGGATCCAGAGTCGTCAGCAGGGAAGAAGCACCGCTTTGACGATACCGAGTTTCTGGAAGAGAGCCAGGAAATCATCGATAATGTGAAATCCGCTGTCTCTGCGGGTGCGTAGCATCATCGAGTCAATGTGGGCTCACCTCTAAAGTGGACCTCCGTCAGGCTTACTCAAGAAGAAGAAAAAGGCCAAGATCAATCACCCTTCGAATTCTCCAGAGACCTCAAACCCACCCCCGGAGGAATCAACGGACCGTAGCTCCACAGTTCTCAATCCCGCAACGCTCGAGAAAGTAGTTGAAACTACACCCGTCACAGTAGCCGCATCGGCGTAATATCCGGAGTCATTTGTAGTAAGCTCAAAGAATTGCATTTTGTGAATTTCATGCTCGAATGAGGCTACCGATATTACCTGCAAGCTTGCTCGAGCTCGAGTTCGGTGATTATCTCTGCGGTCACTGTCGGAAGTTTGGAATCAGTATCGGATCGTTCAAGTTATGACATCTTAGGGCAGATTACTCGAGCAAAATCATTATGATTGACTTCTCCCATGATGATCTATTAGTCTGCCGAACCGCGAAAGTTTCGGGGAGGCATTGAAAGTGGGCGATCCATCCCTGCCTCATAGACGGGCTGGTCACCAGACTACCATCAAACTTGAAGAATTGGAACTTCAAATGAGCGCTTCTACATAGGTGCTTATCGCTACAAGCCACGAGTGCTACAGCCTGGCGCGTATGTCTGGTGGCGTCCGCGTGACTCAAACGCTACTCTGCTGAATGCTGCGCGCCCAACTTTCAAAATCGTTATTGTAGGTCGGTCTGTATCCTGTCGACGAGTCGATCCCATGTCGGTGAGCGACCTCGGAGGCTGAGGAATGGTATGGTGCTAAATATACTATAGTGATCAAGTTACCCCGTGTAACGGCCGGACTGCCGCGCGCAGCCGCTAAGCCAAAAGGCAGATGATACTGAGTGCTTAGCACTCAGTACCACAGGCAGTATATATATTAGATACTGGGATCTAAGTAACCCAGAGTGGTTACGCCCCGCGATCGTATGGGCTCCTGGAGATGAAATGACCCAAACATCATTTGGTAGGCACGATATCTGCGTGTCCAATTTCTTCTGCTTATCATGCCACCTTTGCTACCCATACAGGATCCGACATCTACTAACGGGTGCGGCGTGTTGGAAACAGTCAGAGCAGCACTAGGCTCTCCTTCCTCAATCGTTTATCCTCGCTTTTGTATTTGTCTCCAAGCAAGCACTGGCCAGAGTGTCGACTCGGCCACGTTCGTGTGCCGTTTGTCGTCGCACATGCGACAAGCCTGTTTTGCTCTTTATAGTTCTCTACCCGTTTCTCGTGACGTTACTTCCCCATGCGGCCTGCTGTCGTTGGCTTCCCTGCTTTCGCTGCTTTCTTCCCCTCTCAGTTGCGTAGGTTCCAGTCACTTTTTGGCGCCAAATAAATATAGATATCTCTGTCCGATCTACGACAATGGTGGTGGTTATCACTTTGGAGGTTACAGTCGCCTCTGTATGAACCCATACTCTGTACAAATACATAAAACTTTCCATATCCCGAGTCGGTTTGCGGGTGATAACCCATACGAAATTCCGGCCATCATAACCCATATTATACTAGATGTACAACTCCGTTAGGGAAATTTGGTTATGTAATATTGGCCCCGGTTCTTATCAGTGCAGGAATTAGTAGAATTAGCAACTACCATCTCATTGACCAAGCAGAGGGGTACAAAGACAAGACAAAACGGGATAGATTGTGATGAGTTGCACACGTGGTCAAGCCCTCGAGATGACACGTTCATGCGGAATGCGGAAGTTGGAGGGTAGTGCTTGATGCTGTTGAGGAGATGACTCAGATTCACAAGATGCAGTCTACACAGCAGAAAAAGCTCGCAGATTACAAAATAACAATGCTGCTCTACATGATGTCCATCACATACACACTCGAATAGCGTTGCTAATGTTGCTGTCCCCAAACCATCCTCCTTCACCCCACCGTGGGAAAATACCCGTAGCCCATACTCTGTAACACCCCATACGCTGAGGCTTATCCCGAGGTCATACGGGTTAATATGCTCCAAGCACCCAGCCTGCGATGCGGCCGCCTTGGCAAGACAAAATTGCACACCACGCGTTAGGCCAAGACCTGAACCCGATGGTCCCCGTACCACCCGTTGGGGCGCACTCGACTGGCGAGGCACCTCTGCAAAGGAACCATTGATGACCATGGCCCTCAGTCCGGCTCTGAATGTGCTCCTCAACGTGCATTCTATTCATTCGCCGGGTGCTCAGCCGCCGCCTCCACCGCTGCCTGGGGCATCTCATCGGGCAACACTCCTACACCCACTCCGAGCCATGCCCTGGGCGGGCGGGCGGCCACCATCATTCCGCATTGGTGCTCTGTACCCATCGAAGGTCACGGCCACGCGTTCAAAGTACCCCCGAAGTACGTCTGTTTCCTCTCGTCATCAGCATCTCGCTAATCTCGTTCGGCTTTTGCTAGCGTGCGCAATGATAACAATGGCCGTGATGACAATTCAAGGTTCCGTGACATCGTGCGCGCGCCATCGAGGCGGAAGGACAGCTCTGTATAGCCTAAGCCAAGGCGACACCCTGAGTTGGTTATGCTGCCTAGCCTTGCATAACGTTGGTGTTGAGTAGTTGTTGAGCATCCTTATGTCGGAATGGGATTACAGCCAGATGACCCAATGCCACTTCCGAAGCGAAACTAACGCAAATTTGAGTATGTGGTGTACTGCCAGCGGTCGACTCGGGTGAAGGCTTGAGTAGAAGAGTCCGCACGATGACATCGAGAACGAACTGGGGAGCGACAATTGGCGGTCGTGTATTGTGGGACCGAAAAAGCCACGGGCCAGTACATACTTCAAAGCACTAGCACAAAGGACAACGTGTTCAACGTGGAATATGCTGTTTTCTTCGAACTTGTTGCCTCTGCGCGCACGACTCCACCGACACCCATATGCTTGCTTGAAGTTCGCGACGGCGTCCTCCATCCCACAAACTATCATCGAAAAGGTCGTCCAAAAGTACGCAGTCGATGTTCCTAACGGAAAAACAGTGCAAGCGGGAGACTATGTCATGATTCGCCCTGAGCATGTCATGACACACGATAACACAGGGCCAGTCATCTCCAAGTACGCATGTTTCCACTCGAGTTGCATCTTGAGACTAATTCCATCGACTGCAGGTTCAAATCCATAGGTGCCTCCAAGATCAAAGACCCCAAACAACTTGTTTTCACCCTTGATCATGACGTTCAGAACAAATCCGAAAAAAACCTTGCGAAATACGTTTCTATCGAGTCATTTGCCCGCCAACACGGCGTCGACTTCTTCCCCGCAGGTCGGGGCATCGGTCACCAGATTCTCGTCGAGGAGGGATATGCGTTTCCCTATACCCTCACCGTTGCTAGCGACAGTCATAGCAATATGTATGGCGGTGTTGGCTGCATCGGTACCCCAATCGTCCGCACGGACGCAGCCGCGCTTTGGGCGACCGGGACGACTTGGTGGCAAGTCCCTCGGATGGTCAAGGTGGAACTCCGAGGTACACTGGCCCCCGGGGTAACAGGCAAAGACGTCATCGTAGCCCTCTGTGGCTCATTCAACAAGGACGAGGTGCTGAATGCCGCCATCGAGTTTACGGGCGAAGGCGTCGACTCTCTCTCAATCGACGAACGTCTGACGATCGCAAACATGACCACGGAATGGGGTGCCCTTGTTGGTGTCTTCCCCGTCGATCAAACGCTGCTCGATTGGTACGAACAAGCACTCAAGAGGGTCGAACTCCGTTCCTTTAGCTCAGGTATATCTGGTATCCCTGCACCACCAGAGCATCCCCGCATCAATCGACAGCGTCTCGAGGCGCTCAAGGTTGCCCCTTTCACTTCGGACCCTGGTGCCTCATATAGCTCTCACCTTGTTTTCGATCTTTCCACACTCGTCCCACATGTGTCTGGTCCAAATAGCGTCAAAATATCTACTCCTCTGCCAAAGCTCGAAGAGGCTCGCATACCCATCCAGAAAGCGTATCTCGTCAGCTGCACAAATTCGCGTGTCTCAGACATCGCGGAAGCGGCAGCCGTCATGGAAGGAAACAAGGTTGCGCCTGGAGTCGAGTTCTATATCGCCGCGGCAAGCTCGCTGGTCCAGCAAGAGTCTGAACGGCTTGGACATTGGGGTGCGCTGGTCGCCTCTGGTGCCAAGGTCCTTCCCGCCGGATGTGGGCCCTGCATTGGTCTTGGGACCGGCCTTCTTCAGGAGGGAGAGACCGGAATTAGTGCGACGAACAGGAACTACAAGGGTCGTATGGGCCACCCTAAGGCGCAAGCATACCTAGCGAGCCCTGCGGTGGTCGCTGCAAGCGCCGTCAAAGGGTATATCTGCGGTCCCAACTCAGTTGACTCAACCAGTCTGCCACCGCCTGGCGCACCTACGTTTTACACGGCCCCCCCTGAACCACATGCTACTTCGGCTCCCACGACGACCCAAACGACAAACGAACCACTTATTCCTGGTTTCCCATCCGCCTTCTCGGGTCGTCTGCTCTTTGCACCACAAGACAACCTGAACACGGATGCTCTCTACCCTGGAAAGTATACTTACCAGGATGACATCACCCTCGAGCGACAAGCGCAGGTCGTCATGGAGAACTATGACCCCTCCTTTTCAGGTAAAGTGGCATCGTTGGTTGTCGCCCAAGATCAGCAGGCCGCTACACCTGCTGACGGCGAGGATATCACGAAAGAGGGCATCGTACTCGTCTCGGGGTACAACTTTGGCACGGGATCGTCTCGCGAGCAGGCAGCAACCGCGCTCAAAGCCGCGGGCGTCCCTGTCGTGATCGCGGGCTCGTTCGGGGACATCTTCAAACGAAACGCTATCAACAATGGGCTCGTGTGCCTGGAATGCCCTGAGCTCGTCAAGGATCTGACGGACGCCTACGCCAAGGATGGCGAACGGGGTGCTGGGGGCAAGAAGGGAGAGCTTACGGTTGACGAGGGGCAGGAGATACGTATCAGCATGCGGGACGGGTCCGTTGTCGTTACGGGTTCCGGACATGAGAAACGGTACGTAGTCCGCACGGTCGGTGCTAGCGTACAAGAACTTTGGGTCTGCGGAGGACTCGAAGGATACATTCTAAAATCTGTCCAGTCGCAGTCATGAATACGCATGTACGTATCGATGTGCGTCACATATACCTGGAGGAAAAAGTTGGCAGTGTTTCACTCCACCTTTGGCCGCCCCAGATGAGCGTCAAGAGGCCAAAATCGTCCAAGTCATACTAGGGCTTCTTCCCAACTCAGCTCGTGCCTGGCCCACCCTTCCGCAAGTTAATGGGTTCGAATCCTCATATTCCCCCGTTGGTGCAAGATGCTATGCACTATCTACCACATTATGCAGTCGACACAGTATTCGTCCTAGGCCCCTCCACTGGCAGGGTTCGATACTGCTTTATCCGAAGATCGAGCAAGTGCGAGACGTCCTTTCCAGGAGGATGACGTTCGTACGTCGCCGTCTTATCGTAAGCGATGCCTGCGACATAAATCTATGACAGAAAATCGGCGCGTCAGCCACGAGCCGTGTTTGAACGCACAGCGGCACCGCCGGGCTCACGAGGATATCGGCCGTCAAGCCCTTGACGGCAGAAGCGCACGAGCGGAGGCGATGGTGGCGGTACAGCACGCTCTCCGTCTCGTCGATCTGAATGACTTGGTCGTTCCAGTTCTGTCGCCCACAGCGGAAAAAAATAAAAATAAAAATAAATGCGATCCATATTCCACCCACGACAGGGAAACAGCGACCCACGTGAAATTCCTCGGGATACGGCCAGTCTGAGCTGCCCCTCGGCACCAGGGGCTCCTTGGCGGACAGGGGCGGGTCGAGCATGGCTTCGAGCGGGTGGTCAAAGATGTAGTCCACCTCGCCAACGCAGGGCGTCAACGTGCCGAGCACGGCGAGATTCGTGAGGAACGCGACGACGGGCGTGACGAGAAGCTGGAATTGGGACAGAAACGGTCGAAGGACGCAGAGAGTGTGCACGTCGGGCGAGCCGAGCGGGAGTCCAACCTCCTCGTGCGCCTCGCGAAACTAGCGAGCGAAATGCGTGAGTACGGACGAAAAGAGGACAAGGTGTCGAAGCACGACAGGGGCTCTGGGAAATCTTACAGCCGTGTGGGCAAGGTCCACGTCGGTCTCGTCCGCTTTGCCGCCCGGCAGCGCGGTCTGGCCGGGGTGCGCGCGGAGGAGCTTGGAACGGGTGGTGAGGAGGACTCGCAGCTCGCCTTCTTGCTCGTAGAGCAGAACCAGCACGGCGCCGAGTTTCTTTCTAGAGATGCCAGACCTGCAGAGAGTCGTCCGGGGTGACCAGAGTCCAATACTTGACAAGGATATACAGAACACTTACAGATCTGGTCGCTGGTTGACAAGATTGCTCTGTGTACGAAGTCGCTCGATACCGCACCGCGTTCTCTCAGAAAAGGCTTGCAGGTCCATCATAGGTCGAACGGGCTTGACAATGCTCTAGCTGGCAGCGTTGAAATCGCCAGCACAAGTTCATTCGCGGAAATCGCCATTGGTCACATCCCCAACAAAGGGCACAGGGTCACTGCTCGGCCCAAGTAGAAGGTCTAGCGAGGAGGAATGTAATACGCAAGAACAGTACATTCGAAAAAAAAATACAAATAAATAGTAGAATGTCAAGGACTAACGGTATCGATAGCAAAAGGTATCATCTCACTAAGTCGGACAAACAAGAAACTCACATATCACGTTCTAGATTTCGGTCGTGGGATGAGAGAGGTCTGACCTGCTGGCTTGGACGATTTCTGAGGCTGCGTCCCCACCTCATCCTCGCCCGCGCTGTCTGGTACCGCTCCCTGAACATATCCCACACCCATAAATACGGGGGCACCCCCACCCCCACCATGCGCAAGGAAACCCTTCCGCTTACTCATCGTCCCTGTGGCCATGAACACGTCTTCCTCCTTCTCTTCTGGTTCCAGCTCGTCGTTGCATTGGTCCATGTCCGAAGAACGGGCTTCTGCATCGCGTAGCTCTTTGTCCAAAGTCTGACGCCGCTTTTGGGTTTTCTTACGCTTATTTTGGGAACCGGATCCAGAACCTGACAAGGTGGACAGGTGACCGCTTTGTTGACGCGACAAAGTCCACGGGCGGCCCTTACTCGCTGGGCTGGGTTTCGTTTTCGATTGGGATGATTTAGGTTTAGAGATAGGAATGAGCGAAAGAAACGGAACAGGTACGGTTTGCGGAAGAACACTGTACTCGTCGTCTTCATCCGATCCCGGAGTTGGGGGTGTCCTTGGTTTTGGAGTTGCCCCTCGCTTGGTACGTGCTGGTGCAGACGGTCTGCGAGGAGTGGGAAATGGTATTGGAGATGTGGGTGGGCGCTTTTTGAATAAATCAGAGTTACGGTGGAGCAGGGAATCGGGACTGATGGTTCGGGGCTCTGGGTGTGAAAGGTCTGCCATGTCGACATCGATGACATCTATTTGCTCCTCACGGGCAGTTGGGTTGGGAACCTTTTGGGTTGCAGCGATAGCTCGGGGCCCGGGGGGTGTTGATGGAACTCGGTCCTCAATGCTGTTCTCGTCTCGGTCGTTGTCAGAGCACAACGAAGGCGTAGTGACATCAGTCTCATTGGCCGACAGCGGGCAAGATGGAAGAGGGTTGCTGAGAAGCGGCGGCATTTCCGATGATGGCGTAGTGATATGCTGACTCGTCTCCAAAGACTGAGAAGACGACTCTGTCGTACGACGCTTCGCTGTGCACAAATAATATTCGTCAAGGGACACCTTGAGAAAAGAGAACACGACATACACGGTGCACCCATCACTCCGTCCACACCCAACGCATCTGCTTTGCGCTTCTGACCCACCCAGGCTTCTGGTCCCTTGGACGTTGCCAACACAGACGGCGGCACAGGTGCTGCCAAAGAAGAACCAATAGGTACACGAAGGCTCGCTAACGAACGTCGACGTAGCAGTTCCTTTGCACCCAGTTTGGCAGGACCCGTGAACGTCGAGCTGGTCACCACGCTGAGGCTCTTACTCAAACCCGACGGTCCAGCTATGCCGTCACCTCCCATTGCATTGGTGCCAGAGCCGACTCGCTTCAACTTGGCGGTCTTGATCTCGTGCAAGAACGCCGCCATCTTCTCAGAGGGGACGTTTACAGTGGGCTGTCCCTGTCTCCTGGTTCTGTTCAGTCCAGGGTTGTTGATGGGCGCTTCGATGGGTGTCATGGCGTGACGCAGGGAAGCGCGGGCAGTTGCAAACATGGACGTGGGAGTAAACGGCGCGGTGTCAATGCGCAACGGCAGGGGAGGTGGCGGGGGAGGCGGCGGCGGCGGCGGTGGTG
>JBBPKK010000988.1:0-13141 GCA_038089215.1 Tylopilus vinaceipallidus | reverse complement strand
AAAGGCATGATGTGAGCATTTGCAAAAGTAATCTATTCTATACCATAACATTGTGATATTAAAATAAAATAAAACCCCCTCTGTTGCACCTTCGGTGCAACAGCGAGCTCTTGAGCTCGTCATGGAAGAACGGCGAAATGAGTCGCGCCGAGCAGTTCTTGACAGAAGAAGTCGACCAAGGTCTTTCAGACTCTTCTCACTATGCACGTGCTCTTACCTCCCGCGCTCTCGTACGGTCCCGTCTCAACGGCCCCGACGACGCCAACAAAGGCTCCAAGGCTCTCGAGGACGCCGAGGAGGTAGTTTGGATCATCCTATTCCCTGACTCGAGTTAACAATTCCATGCTTCAGTCCATCAAGGTTGAACCATCCGTCATCGGTTTCATTGCGCTCGCAATTGGCCACATCGAGAATGGCGAACACAGCTTGGCCATGCGTGTATTCAACTCTGTGTTCGCCCACAGTTCAGCGGCCGACAACGAACTTCTCTTGCTGATCAAGGTGCGTCTCGGTTTGGCTCGGATGTCGCTTGCGTCAACCCTCGGCTCATTCAGGCCGTCCTCTTGTTTCAATGTGGAAAATACGAGGACGCTATTTCATTCATGGCAGCGATGCCCGATGTCGCAGATGACAACTCGCCCTCCGCTGCTATCTTGGTGCGTAAACGGTGGTCAATGGCACGCAGAGTTAACTTGACCTACGACAGGCTCAAATACAGTTCCGGACTGGAAGAGCATCATCGAACAGAGGAGACCGAATATAAAGTGCAGATTTGCCTGGGAAAGCACGGGAAGCAGATGCATCTCAAAATAATTATCTTGAAGTTATTTCGCTCGTGAGTTGCTTGTCATGACGTTTTCGTTCAGCTTACCAATGTTATTTGAAAGATCTTTGGGTGGAACTTTGACGACTTTCCTCATACCACCCATCCAGAACAGAGCTTCGTTGGTCTGTTCGAGGACATGCGCGATGCTGCGATGCAACCAATGGATCTGGCGGAAGCTAATTCACTACATTCCCGTGTATTCTCATCAGATCCCCCCATCCAGCTGACCTTGTTAGGCGAAGTAGAGCCCAAGAAATGTTGGGTCTCTGGAAGGATGCGTTGGAAGACGCAGATGTTGTGTGTCCTTTCTCCGGTCAGTGGTGCACGACTCTCTGAACTTGACCAATCATAGGCAGTCAAGGCCGGAAAGTCCGTGGGGATACGAGAGAAGGCATGCGGCATTGCACGGTTTGGAGCGCTACGGTGATGTGGTTGACGCTTATACTCACATGCTTTCCCTACTTGGGAGGTCCCTTGATGAAGGAACCCGTTGTAGGTGCTACCCTGCTCGTGTAGAGATCAGGTTGTGACTTGAACGACACAAAACTAGCCAGGAGATATAATTCGTCCTCCATGTTGCAGGGGATCATCAATTGTAGTGCTATGGGTTTTGTCAGGATATGCCCGCTTGTCCTCATCGACGTTAAGACTGGTCGTCAGTGCGACACATCGGAGCGAATGTATACGTTCAGGTCGGAGCCCCATTTCAAGAAACTCGTGTCCTCGATGACACTGGGACTGGACTACGAACGCATACACCGAGTACTCTCGAAATACTTTGGATATGTGATGCTGTCGCATGTATGGGGGGGACGCGAGCCTTCGTTCCACGATGTCATGGCAGTCGTCTCGGTCTGGAATCTCGATCCATCTCGTCTCAAGGACAAGTTGCTCAATTTCTGTGCCATCGTTCGCGAAGGTGGATACCGATGGGCATGGATAGACACGTGTTGCATTAATAGGATGAACAGCACGGTGTTGTACCAGTCCCTCGAACAGATGTACATGTGGTACGAAGCATCCGCTGCCACGTTCGTCCTTCTCGTGGATGTAGACTCCCCGTCTGCCCCTGGTGATCTCTGGAGGAGTATGTGGATGACTCGGGCCTGGACGTTGCAAGAGGTCCTTGCACCAAAGGCCGTCCGATTTTACGATCGCAATTGGAAACCATATCTTGACGACGCCCTCTCGAACCACAAGGATCCCCCTGCGATCATGCAGGAGCTCGCAGATGCCATCGGCCTCGCCCCAGGTATCTTCAAATCTTTTAGCCCCGATCTTCTTAGCGTATAGGAAAAACTGCGACTAGCCTCGACACGTCAGGCCTCAAAGGAAAAAGTAGGAAAGTTGTATTTACATGTACTGGTAGGCTACTCCACAAATGACTATCTATGATTCGTACTGTCTCGTTGACCATCTGGCTTAGGGGTCAAAGGTGGCCAAACCACTGGGAGGTGGGTAGGCCCGTCTAACGAAGAGTCCTTACCGACGACATGGATGTTTTGCACCACGCGCCGGGCGATCATAAGTGTGGGATAGATGCCTTGGGAACTTTGAAAGGAATGCGAAAGCGACACTGCAAAGTCACAGAAGAGTAAACGACCGAGCCGCGTGGGGCCGTCACGGAAAGTGCACACAAACGCGCACACACAGGATCTCCGTACGACTATCCTTGACAACGCCAATCTTTGGATCGGGTTCTGAACACGGCAATCTCGTACTCGACCGCGACGCCCGGGCGTGGCTCCCCCCCCCTCGGCCTCCGCGTCCGAACCACCGCTCTCAGTCTCGGACGCGTCATCCGACACACCGAACCCATCCAGCAGATCGTGCAGATCGCGGATCCACGGAGTGCACCGACACGAGCATGCGAGGGAGATGCCAATATCTGATGTGTCGAAGTCTACACGGCCGACCCCGGAGGCACGGGCTGGGAAAGGGTTTTTCGTACGGATGTTCTTGACAAATGGGACACGAGGGAGATCGAGTCAGCGGTTCACAAAGCGTGCTGGGAGGCAAACGTGCGGGTGAACATCGCTGCGGGTCTGTAGAAGATACTAGTAGAGTCTTCTAGCGTGGCGCCTCGGCATCATCGATGGCAGGGGACAATGCGGCGTCGTGTGGTAAACAGCAAGGGAGGTTGGAAGACAGCTATTGTACAATGAGGAACTGCCAGTCCACCAGGAAGACACCGTCACATCCCCTGAGCGAGATAATCTCTTTGAGAAATTGTCCGACCGCCTTCTCGCTGTCTCCATAGTTGGACTTGGTGTCAGGCCGAAAATACCGACGAGGGAATCATGATGCAATATCTTCTCTGGTAGCATTGCCTGTCGATACTGGATGTCGTTTATCTCTCATCTAAAGACTAGTAGGGAGGATGTGATGGCCTCTACCTGGATGGCGTTTGCGAGTTCTGCCCTGATGTCAGGAGACTCCTCGTGGTTGGCCCGCTTGCCGCCAACCGGACCAATCTTGAAGGCGAGTAATTCTCGAACGGTCTACGCCCGCGAGAGCATCGCCGATTCCTTGGACCACTGGTACATCATCAACAGCGTACTAATCGACTTGCCGGCGCAACGCGTATCGCTCCACGCGCAGCGATACCCACCTTGGCGTGTCACTGAGCTCGGATGGGATACGTTCTTGGCCGACTTGGCAGGCAGGACGCCCTAGAACACAGGTGTGCTTCTCTACCACACAGACGGTGACATCGCAGCGCGAACGACGTGGCAACCGCCCGCAGAATCGGCGCCTCGTCCGCCTCGTCCGTCGCCGACAGGATCCGCTCCCCGAAGACAACGCCGGACCAGCACAGGCGCACGCGCCCCGGGCCGTCACAGAGCCGAGCGGCCCCGGCGCCGACAGGAACGACGGGGCACGGCGCGGGCCGCGCGAAGGCGTGTCGATGGCCTGCCCGGTCCGGGAACGCAGCCCGTCTGTCTCCCAACGGCCGTCACTGTCTCGGAGATCCGCACCACACCCGCGGTGGGACTGGCCGGCACGGGAGACGTGGCATGGCACGCACGGGCACCCAGGCGGCCGCAGTCGCCGCGGGCGCGCTGTCGACGGACGGCGGTGGCACGGACCGTGTCCTTGACCAAGCGGCCCGTCGTGGTCTTCGTTGCCGCGAGACGACGCCTGCGCGCGGTCGTTGCCAGTGTTGCAGCTGGCTGCTGTGCCGTCGCCGTCGTGGCGCCACAGCACGCTATGGACGAGCGCCGTAGACGCCCGCCGTGGCCGGCGGCGAGAACGCGGGAAGGGTTCAGTATGGGCGATTACGCAGTGCATTCGAGGACGATTGATGTAGTGCACGTGACGTATGTGGTTGGGTCAACTGCATGCAAAAAGGGTGTGTATAGCAAGATCAGAAGGGTTACATCAGGCACAATTATAACAGAACTACTGTTACTGGCTACAAGAGATCGTCCTAGAGCGCTTGGGTCCCGACCGGAAGCCCACTCAAGTCCCAACACCACATTCGCCAAAAAAAGCAGGGACCACATACCGCCAAACACCGTCCCCGTTCACGCACACGGCCCACGCGGCACGAGCCCGAGGTTGAGCCACCAGGCGCCACGGCGCGACGCGATCCAGACCCCCCCCCAGTGCGTGCGGTCCCCCAGCACGTCCGCCCGCCGGAAGCCCTGCTTGGCCTCCCACGCGGGCAGCGCCGCGCTCTCGCGGCACCGCACGTCGTACGCGTCCGTCAGCCGGCGGTAGTTGCTCGGGTGCAGGTCGCAGATGTACCGCACCTCGCCGTGCGTCAGCGGCACCCGGACGTAGTCGTGGACGGCCTCGCACAGGTCGCGCACCGTCACCGGCGCGCCGCGCTCGATCCAGATCGGGCCCCAGAGGGTCGACAGGTGCCCGACGTCGCACGTCACGACGACGGTGTGCGCGTCGGTGTCGGTGACGGTGTGCGACCATATGCTGTCCATGTCGACGACGACGTGGTTGGGCGTCAGGCGTTTGGCCGTCGAGGGGTGCTTCGTGACGTTCCAGTCGATCAGCGGGACGTGGGTGTTGTTGGGATTGGGGATCACGTGGGGTGAGAGGTGGATGGGCACGGTGTGTGTCCAGTCAGGCGGGGGCCATGTGCCCAGCGCCCACTGGGGTATCGTACCGGGCTGAGTGAGGGTGGTGGCCGACCAGGGACTCAGTGGTTGGGGAATGGATAAAGTTGCCTGAGGATGGGGCGTCCAGGCCAAATGGCCAGCAGGATACCACCAGACATACTTGTAAGGCATCCAAGGTGGTAACTGAGAAGATGGGGATACACCGTAGCTCGCTTGTATCGGAACGTCGGGCTGATCTGGCGAGTGGAGGAACAAGACATGAGCAAAGTGGCGGGGGATGTGGGGAACGAAGCGTTACCTGCGTTGGGCTGAATACCAGGGTTGGCACCGTTGGGAAAATGGTCAGGATCCCGTGGCTCAGCCTGACTTCTCCGACGACGCAGCAGGCAGCGGGGCCGAAAGCGGATGGGCCGATCTGTACGGAAGCAGCTCCAGGACGAGAGCAAGGAAGGGCGCCGTGAAAAAACAGGCGCAAAGGCGGAATGCTTTGAGAACTCGTGCGCATCCGGTCGGTCGGGCTCGTCTGCCTCTGACGGCGCCTCGAGCCCGGGCACCTCCTGCAGACGGTAATTGCGCATCATGTCCTCGATGGCTTCGCGGATAGAGGTCGGGTCCGAGTCGGCATGGCCGGCTGCGACCGCGACGTCGCGCCAGAAGCGTTCTTGCAGCGGGGCATCCGAAGCCATCGGTGAGCGGAGGACGGGTGTGGGCGCGGGATGAAATGGTGGGCTACTGGAGTGTGCACAAGCGCGACATTTATGCACGGATTGGGTACAAGGGAAAGGAGGAAGCCCGGCCACAGGAACAGCAGCGAAGATAACACGACACGCACGGGCAGGTTCTCAGCTGGACCCACAAAAAATCGGGTCAGACAAGCCGCTTTCCTCCGCGGGCTCGAGCCTTCCAAAAACGGTGAACAAGCAAGTTTCGACGGCACCGTCAACTACAAGGCTATGAGCACGTCAACGACCGTACCCTGGCGTGGGCCAGCGTCGGGGGCAGCGGGGCAGGGTCCTGTCGCAGTCGGGCCGTTGCCAGCAGGAGCAGCAAGCGACTCCGTCTTGGGAACACAGCCACACTTTATAGGGAGTTCTCACGGAAATCGATTGCCCCTAGAAATTGCAATCTTCACGCGTAGCTATTCGTCTCGTCCATGTACAACTATGCTTTGACGCTCGATGTTCTTCAAACGCTGTTCTCCGTCTCTTGGGGAGCATCTGCACCCCGATCGCTATCCCCCGCTGGGAGGGGCTGAGCCTCAGGGGCTAGATAGGGATCAGTGTCACCTGGCAACAAGGGCATGGCACGGACGAACCAGCTTGCGTCTCCTGCGTGCCCACCTCACCCGCCGCCGCCTCTTGGCCGTCCGCGCGCTTCTGGGCCTCGTCCGCGCGGGCACCCTGCGTGCTTTGGACGGGGCTGGGGGGAGGCGGGGACGTGGCGGGCGGTGCCTTCCCCTCAGGCGGCTCGGGTTGCGCCGCGGGTTCTTCAGGCGCCCTGGCCCCCGCATCGGGCGTTGCGCCCGCCCCACCCGGCGCCGCCTCGCCCCTCAGCTGCGCCAGGCCCTGCTCGAACTCGGACCGGCCCTTGGAGGCGACCTCCGCCTCCCTGGCCCTGGACGCGTCCGTGCCCGAGAGCGTCTCCACGGCGCCCATCATGGTCCCGCGGATGTTGTCGCCCATGCCTGTCGCACAACCGTCGGCGTGGCCCCCAGTGGCGCGGGGAGGGAACACCCACCGTGGACGACGTGCGTGGCCCCCCTGCAGAGAGGGGCGTCCGGTCAGCTGCCGCATCAGCACGCGGACGCGCGGCATACCTGATCTTGTCTCCGAAGCTGGGCTGCTTCTTCTCGCCTTGCGCTTGATCTTGCGGCATCCACATGGCGGTCGGACGGACGAGCGCCTGCGGCGCCATCGAAACAAAACGGGTCCACGTGTTTTCGACGATGACGTCGTGGCGCCCAGCGTTGGAGGACGCTGATGCAACGTGGCCCCTCTTCCTGGAAGGACGGCTCACGGAGATCGAGCGTGATTAACACCGCCCATACTGTGTGTCGTCATGTGGCTGAAGCGAGATGTCATTTCCCAAAAAGGCATCCACTGATCAAGCACGTGATAGCTTGATTGGAAAATTTTTTCATGGGCGTCGTCGACGGGTGTGGGGAACACCGCTGCGGCCCAGCTTCTGGGGTCGCATCGGTTCTGCGTTGCCCGGCGGTGTTCATCATCACGACCCTGGGGCACCCCCGTTGCCGTGACCGCGCAGGCAACGATACTGTCCGACGTGGCCAGAGGATTGCACGCTTGATTTTCTTGTTTACTCTCTACACTGCCCAGTATCTACTACAGCGCCCTTTTCAAACACGTACAAAAGCCGAACAATTCCAGATCCAAAGGAAACAAGCAAGCAAGGGGAAGCATGGGGGGGTGGGGGGAAACTAAATGGTATAATGATAGGCACAATAAAGCGGTGTGGGTATGCTACATGCCAGCGTGTCCGAGAGTCACTTGTTTTCGTATTTTCGGCGAGTCCAGTGTCGTGATGGGTGGGGGGGATCAAAATACAGTATAAGGATAGCTCGCCCGATCCGCCGATCAGGCAGGGGCGAGGTTGAGCAGCCACACATCAGGGCCGTACTTGGTGCTGGACAGCCCCATGAACCGCGTCCGCCCCCGCAAAAAGTCCACCCGCTTCACACCCTTGCGGTACTGCTCGTCGGCAGCCTCCCTCGACGGCGCACGCCCGCACCGGCCGTGGAACGCGATCGACACCTCGTCCTTGAGTGTCTGCGAGGGCAGGGCGTGGAACTCGGACTGGAGCACGGGGTGACGAAGGAAGCAGTAGAGCGCTTCGAGGAGGTCGTGGACCGAAACGTAATGTCTCGTGGGCGAGATGGGCAGCCGCGCCCACGGGAACTGGTCGATGATGAGCGTCATGGTGTGCAAGCTGGGCTGCGTCGCTGGCTCTTCGAGGACCCTGGCAGGCGGGCTCAGGGGCGACGCATGCAGGTTGGGGGAGAGCGTGTGTGTCGGAAGGGAGACGTCGTAGACGACGGGTGGGACGTATGGATAGAACGCGAGGACAGGATGGATGGCAACAGGGCCATTGGGGAGGGGGAGAGAGGCAAAGTTGTTCTGGGGAGGGGTGCAAGGTCCGGAGGAGTCTCCGGACGATGGAAGCGACGACTCAGAGAGCGTCGGGGAGGGTGTCGACTTGGGGGAATAAAAGATGTTGTCGTTGTTGAAACGGACCTGCTTCTTGGAGGCAGACATTCTGGATCGATTGCGGTTGCGACGCGACGACGGGGAGAAGGCTCTACGCAGGGAGCCTAGGAGGGAGGAAAAAAATGTAGACGTGGGTGATGTATAAGAATAGATGATGGTGGTTCCGGCGAGAGGCTGGTGACTGCAACTTGGATCTTCAGCGTCGGTCGATAGGCTGGTTATATAGCGTCGGGGGCGCAGCCTCCGTTTAGATTATGGGAGCATTGCCGCAGTGCCTGAACCGAGGTCGTGTATGACTTGGACACGGTTCGGTTGAGCGAGTACCGCCCCTTCTGACCTTGTCGGGACCCACGAAAATGCTGCCTTTTCCGGGGCTGGGAACGAAACTAACGCCAGGGGTAAAGATAGGCGGGAATGAGATGTCACCGCAGCGGAGCACAGGATCAGGAGACATTCGTTACGGCACCGAACACACTAGCTGCTCGACAGAATCTCGGGACCGGCGTGTCTGCGACCAAGTCACAACAAGTTCGCGCGACAGCTACGGCCGTGCGTCTGACTCATTTCGAATCGACGGACAGTGTGAATGTCCTTTGCTTGTTTCATAGGCCATGATTAGAGAATGGGCGTGGCAGTGCAATGAGGCGATCTTGTGCTACGCGAGGAATGTAGCGCGCCGCCCCATGCGCGCACCGGTGGTTGCTCGAGCCGGTCGCGGTCGCGGCTGCGCGCGCGCTTGTATTTCCAACAGGGAATGCGCGTCAGCACGGTCCTGTGGATGTGGGAGGAAATTACATTACAGTAATACACAGGAATAAATTTAATACAATCATGGCTCTAACCTCTGCTAGCCCATCAGGCCAGCCCAGGGATCCCGAGAAACTCCATGATTTGCGCTCGTCGTCCGGCAACGGTAGGGTTTCCTTGAAGGGCTGGAAGCCCCAGAAACTGCGCCAACGCAATGCATTGCTGTGCTGTATCCATGAAAATTTAGTCAAGTTAGTTTTGTACTATTGAGATAGACTTACCAGTAGCCATAAGGATGGCGTCGCGTGAATTCGGATGCACATCTGGTATTTGCCCATCAGGGCCCCTCAGCTGGGAAACATGTGATGCAAGCGTGCTGTTGTAGGACCGCATAGGTAATAATGCAATACTAATAGACGAAGATAACTAGTCAGCGGAAGTAAGTGCTATGGAAAGCTTCTGATACTCACAGAGCCTGAATCCCTTGGATCGCCTGCTGTTGCTGCCCAAACCCCTGCTGTTGCTGATGAAGAACTTCGCCGAGTTGTTGGTTGATGGCATTGATCAAAACATGGATCCCGTTTATCGCAGCGTTGATCTGATGCTGAATCGCTTGGCCGTCAGCGAGGGGGGGAATGTTTTGAAAACGGGAAAGCTCAGTAAAGGTAATATTCAGGCCGTTTTGAAGGTTTCCCATGTCTGGCTGTGGGTTGGCTGCCATGGCGTGGTTGTGGTTGGGGTCAACGTTGCAAGTTGAACAACCAGCTGCTGGGTCGCGCTTTTCGACGCGCCGCGTCATGGTCACGTGAATAAATTTACCAGCCCTAAGCCAGCGCAATAGCACAAATATTGTTCCGTGCACTTCGGACGCTCACGCTGACTGAGGAGAAAGGGGGGACGAGGATGGGCTGAGTGCGCCACCCTGTGAGAAGGGAGTGGTGCGGTGGGGCGAAAGAAGAAAGGAAGAGGCAGCGCTGGAGGGAGCAGTGCGAGGGGAAAGCTGAGTGGCAGGAAGAAAGAGCCTAGCTGCCAGGCTATCCTGTCATTTCTATCAATACAAATGTGACAACAGTAGAGCAGGACGTTTTAATACAAGCTGATGCTGCTCCAGCCTACCAATTGTATCAATACAACAGCACTGTTATGGTTCTTGGATCAATACTCCTCCTCCATTGTATCAATACATTCGTCGGCCTAATCTGGCTTAAAATAGTAGCGTTCTGATACGGGAAGAACCCAGTAGCACATTCAGGTTCCTGAAGCGAAAGCTTCCATTAAGTAATACTGATGCTTCCGTGGCAGGTACCTACGATCCGGGCATATTCGGTCATGCCTGTGGTCCATTTGCTTATAAAATCTCCAGCTTACGGAGCAGATAGCTTCCATCATACTGGATGCTTCTCTGCCGGATGGTCACATAAAAGACTGCAGTGGCATCATCTATAATCAATATATACTCCCACACAAACTTGCCTGTCTCTCACAGATATCAGTCAGAGGATGCAGTCAATGACCAAAGGTGCGTACCGATCTTATGGATGCTCGCAGTACTGACCTCCAGACTGTTCAAAGTGATCGAAATCAATGGTGAAGGGGGCCCAATACTTTCGGTCCTCTTCGCAGAGAATAGTGAGCGCAGGCAGGTGTTCAGCTGTGGTCGCTCAGGGCTGCTACGGCGATGGCGGGTCGATGATGGGTGCGAGGTTGGCGAAGCAATCCGAGCCGAAAGGGGTGAATTCAAGGCTGCGACGCTATCTCCCGATGGTAGATGGTTGGTCTGTGGGCTCTTCGAGTCAACAGCGAGCGTCAAAGTATGGGATACAACGACATGGAAAAACGTCTTGAACATCAATTCGGATTCGGTGGGTGCGGTCGATGTTTCCCCAGATTCGACAAAAATTGCGGCAGCGGGGTGGATGGACGGTCTCGTGTTCGTCTATAGCATCACCACGGGCAAACGGCTCCTCGGTCCACTGAGACATGCGAGGGAATACTTAACGGCAGTACGGTTCGCTCCGGGCGGTGACCTTATGGCCACCGCTGATGCCGACTCGTTGCGAATGTTCAACAGCGTTGATGGCCAACAGCTGTGGCAGTTCCCGTGTCAGTTCTCGGCTAGGTTTAAAGGCATGCCCCTGACCTGGTCAGCTGACGGCCGTCAGCTCTTTGTTGTGTCGCGAAAGACAGCCAACCGTTTTGATACGTCTTCGGGATGCTTGCTCGCCGGTATATGGTCAATCCCTGAAGATGTAACATCCTCACCTTCTATTGCCCTATCGCACAACCAAAAGTTTGTCGCCGTCATCGCACACATGTCACTATCCTTTTGGGATGCTTCTACGCACCAGCAAATTAGCCCTGTCTTCGAGCACCCAGTCTGGCTTCGGTCTGTGACACTTTCTCCCAGAGACGATTCCGTGGCCATTGGAGATGAAGACGGGAAAGTTACTCTGTGGAGACTTTCTGGTATCCTTCCCCGTTCATGCTTACCAGTGAATGTACGTCATCCCACACACAATAGTTAACAGTGAATCTAAAACTTCTTCACTCTTTCTCATCTGGTGTGAGTACTATTTAAATACCCATACCTTACCTGTTTTGATTCCTTTACGCTTTCCAACAGTATCACAGCTTCCACTCGCACAAATAGACGGAGCGACATTCGAGCCCTGGATGCAGGGAGATCTTGTTCGTGTCGAACAACTTTTGACAGAAGAAATCCTGCATCCTCTGAATTCATCTCACCATGCAAGTGCTCTTGCGCAACGTGCTCTCATACGATCACGTTTGGAACAACACAACATGGCCACGGACGACGTTGCACAGGTGACTATAGTTTCTCCGTCGTGGTTTGTTTTACTCAGCTGCAACAAAGTCACTTGCTACCCGGCCCACGGCCCTCGGACATATAGCGAAGGCTGTTTCTTTCGTGGGAAAGAAGGACCAGGGTACGGTCATGCAGGCACTTGATCTCGCGTTTCGCTATTGCCCTGCAAGCAAGGTAAGCAATGATTTCCTATTGCTAATCAAGGTACGTTATCTCAATGCTAGGCTCCTGTCTCAAAAAAAAAAAAAAACATGGTTGTCTTTCCAGGCTATCGTCTTTTTCCTCGATGGGGACATTCCCATCGCTTTGTCGCGTATTCACGATCTCATTGAGACTGCGGATGACGTTGCAATGTATCATTATCTTCAGGCACGTGGCCCCAGCATTTGCCCATTCGAGTCCATTACAGCTGACATTGGTTACGGGTATTAGGAGATATGCATCTGAAACGAGGAGACTACGTCCGCGCAATAGACTTGTTGGAACAAGCGCGGAATATAACCCCATCGCAGTCAAGCCTCCAGCTGACGATGATCTCGCTTGTGAGTTGCTTTTTGTTACTCTACGTCCAAGTATATTGATTTGTGGGAGATGTTCGGATGGAGTTTCGAACAAGTTGATGTCACGGTCGTGAAACATGCGTGCAATTCCCTCTACTCTGCTGGTCGCATACATGAAGCCGCTAAAATTCTTCGAAAATCAATGAATATTGTCGATAAATGTTCTGATGAATGGATTACAGATGAGTCTTGAGAGCCGAATTCTGGACCCTCAAACTAAATCTCGAGGAAAATCAGATTTCACACAGCAATGTATAGCTATGCTAGCGGCCTTTGGTGATGAGGCCATGGATGCTCAGATATATGATGAAGCGATCTCACATTACACTGTTGCGCTGTCTCTTAATTCTCCGTGTCGCATCAGTCTCCTCATCAAGCGTGGCAGGGCAAGGGCCCAGAAGAAGTTGTGGCTAAATGCATTGGAGGATGCAAACGAGGCATGGTTATTGTTTGCTACACGCCAGGACACACTGACGACATGAATAATGCAGGTAGTTGATTTGGGCCCTTCCAGCCCCAGGGGATATGAGGAAAAACATGTAGCACTTGTCGCCTTAAAACGATATGACGAGGCTATCAGTATGCTACGTGATCTAATCTTGGTGATCGAAAATTCCCCGGACGAAGAAATTCGCCGTGAGCACATCTCTTTAACACTGGTAGTCGGACAGCCGACAATATTTTCCAGGGCGGCGGGAGGAGTACATCTCACCCTCTGAAATCGAATCAGCTATCAACAGTATCCTTCGCGGCATCATCATAATGTACCCTCTGGTCCTTGTTGATGTCGAGGCAGGACGGCTATGCGACGGACTGGAACGAATGCGGATATTCAAATCTGAAATCGTATATAAAGAATTGGTGGCATCCATGACAAG
>JBBPKK010000987.1:0-13155 GCA_038089215.1 Tylopilus vinaceipallidus | reverse complement strand
CGCAGGTCCGTCCGCCGCCCCCGTCCCCCCCTGACCGCTCCCCCCCCCCCCAGTCCTCTACACCATCGGCATCCTCGTCTCCCTCACCGGGACCGGCTTTCTCATCGGGGTAAGCACGGCTGTCGCTCCCACTCCCCCCTCTCACCGCTTCTAGTTTGGATCCCAAATCAAACTGGTAATGTCCCGCGCCATTCCTCTGCCCCTGGCCTCACGCGGCTGGTCCCAAGATGTTCAAGCCCGTGCGCGTCGTCGCCACCGTCGTCTTCCTGGCGTCCATCGCGCTCGTGTTTGTCGGCGCCTTTGTCATCCGCAACGAGGTCTGTCCCCGTCCCCGTCCCCGTCCTCTGCTCACACCCGCCCTCCCAGGTGCTCTGCATCAGTAAGTGCCCGTCTGCACCGCCTCCCCTTTTAACCTGTTGCCAGTCTTCGTCATCGTCGAGTACCTCGCCTACACCTGGTACTGTCTCTCCTACATCCCATACGCGCGCTCTGCCGTATTAAAGGTCGTAGGACTCAACTAACCGATCACGATCGTCCCGGATTGCCCCGCCTTAATGAGTACCGTTACAGCTGTATTGCCTTACAATCAAACACGATACGTTCATCCCCTGAACGCGTTCTTCATCTCCCGCAGCTTGTCCATCACGGCCGACTCCTCCGAAACACCCGTCGCACGCCTGCAGCGCACAGCGTTAGGTCGCGCAGACAACCAGACCCTTGCACTCACTTGACCGCCTCGCTGTCCAGGCGCATGAACACGTTCCATGCCTTTTCATCACCAATCGTGGACAGCCCCGTCGTGATCTTGTTCTCTTGCACCAGCGCTACCAGCCGCGCGATGCTTGCGTTGCCCGGATCCACTGACGCCCCAAACGCGACGTTCCCCGCAGTGTACTCGTGCCCGTTGTAAACCACCGTCTCGTCGGGCAACGTCCCCAGGTAGCGAAGCGCGGCATGCATCTGCTTCCCGTCCCCCTCAAAGAATCGGCCACAGCCCCCTTGCGTGTGTCAACGCCGTGCACAACCCTCAGCACATCCGCCTACCTTGAAAGAGCGTGTCCCCGGTAAAGACGCCGCCCGCCCGAGACTTGTCGGACAAGTCGGTGATGTAGTAGCAGATCGAGTCCTGTGTGTGGCACGGCGTCGCCAGACATCTCGCTCCAAGCATCAGCCGCGCGTCATGCGGTCAGTGTGGAGGACAGCACTACCTGACGTGCACGTTGTCCCCGATCACAAACTCGTCCTTGTCCTTGATGAGCCTGTTGAGCGCGAGCACCTGGTTGCTCCCGCCGTAGATGGGAGCGCCGGGGTACGCTGCGGCCTAGAGCGACACGGATGGGTCAGCTCGGAAACTGAGTCGCAGACGCAGCACTGACAAAAATCTAGTCGCCGGGGGAGTGAGATGATGGGGTAGGTACAGAAGCGCACAGGCGACAGACCTCGTTTCCACCGCTGTGATCGTTGTGATGGTGCGTCGTGATGGCGGCCACGATCTGGACCCCCAGTTGATCTGCGGCCGCCTGCACCCTGGGAACGTCATACGGGTCGACGGCGGTAGCCTGGTTGGAGGGCTCGTCGACGATCAAATAGGCGTAATTGTCATGCCTGACGGGCACGGGGACGACTTTCATGCTTGTGCGTGCGCGGGTGGAGAATGAGGCGAAGGCGAAGCGCGGTCGCATGAGGCAATGCAGCTGATGCGTGATATTTTGGTGTCTCCCAACTGCCCTCCCAGCGCTGATGGACATCCCGGGTTTTAGGTAAAACCAGATTCCGCCCTCTCAAGTTCCCCTTCCACGGACTCCATGCCGGCTGCCGTGAGGAACGATGGATGTCACCTCCCCACGTCAACCCTTTGCTCGCCATTCCAGAGCTCAAGCAACTACAGCGGGCCAAGCACTCTTGCGACAAGCCTCACCGGCCCGTCGCCAGCTCTGTCCTCTCCACCATCCTCTCTGTTTTTCAACACATCTACTTCTGGTTCATCCCCCACCCTCCCAGCTTCTTCGTCTTTCGTGACCACCACCTCTTCCCCTTCACAAACCAGCACGACCGCATCCTCCCAATCCCCGTCTTCATCACCCATCGCCGATGTCACGACCTCCAGGTCCAATGCCGGCACCATCGCCGGCAGTGTGATCGGCGGCGTCATCTTCCTCGTCCTCGTCCTCCTCGCCCTCCTCCTCTACCTGCGCGCCCGCAAACGCAACCGCACACCGCCCTCGTCCGAATTCATGAACTCTCTCAGGCCCGGTGCACCGCCCGTCCTGCGCCTCGACTCTGGCGCCGAGTACTCCCCCGCGCTTCCCGAAAAGGGCAGCGCTTACATGCACTATCCCCCCGTCCCGCTCCCGTTCCAGCAAAACTCGTACTACGCTAGCCCGCCGATGCAGGACATGAAGTTTCCCGACGAGATGATGCTGTCCGAGATCCCCTCCAGGCGGCCGAGCGTCGAGAAGCCGCTCCAGCCCCAGAGATACTCCGCGCAGCCCTCTGCCGGCGACACGCTCGTCAACCATCAGCAGAGCAGCAGCGTGGGGAGCAGGCGGGAGTTGTGGGGGCGCGATGTGGAGGCTGTGTCGCGCGCCGCATCGCCTGCGCGCCTATCTCCGGCTCCGAGAGAGTCCGTCCTCCACTTTGCACCACGGTTTTCGCTGGACGAGGTGCCATCGCACGTCTCGCATTCACCACCGCCATTGCAACCACTGCGTCGTCGGCCGGATTCGGAGGGCACCTGAAGCATGTAAATTGGAATCTGTATACTACACATATGCGTGGACCCGGCCTAATTTATACCCCTTTTGTGATGATTATTACCTAATACCAAAGTCGTTCTGCGGGCGTGTGCCAGTGTGGGGCCACGGAAACGCATGTTGGACCACTGCTCCATCTCGCACAAGGGTATGTCCTCCCCGTCGTCCGACCTGCAGACCCCGTTCGACCCCGATTCCAGGCGGCGTCGTCCTCTGGTCCCGCTCCTTCACCCCCGACGCCTCCCACATCGCCGCCTCCGCCGCCTCCCCGGTCAACGCCCTCATCCGCGAAGCCCTCATCGAGGGCCGCACCGCCGGCGAAAAGTACGAAAAGGACGGTTACGCCGTCAAATGGACGTTCTTCAACGACCTCGAGCTCATCTTTGTCGTGCGTGCCCCTCCCCCCACTGGCCGCCCGGCCGGCTGACATGTGCCGCAGGTCGCGTACCAGCGCATCCTCCAGCTCACCTACGTCGAGGACCTGCTCGCGGCCATGCGGGCCCTGTTCATCAAGCTCTTCGAGCCCTTCCTCACCACGTTCGTTGCCTCGCTCCACGCCCTCCACCACCGGTCCCCCGGGTCGCCTGCCGTGCGCGCTGCGTCGTGGAACGTTGCCAAGGCGTTTGAGGGCTGGGACACAGTGTTTGACAAGCTGCTCAAGGGCATCGAGGAAAAGGCAGCGCAGGTAGGCGGGCGACGCACGTCAGGCGCGCGGCACTCACCCCCGCTGCACAGGAGCGCAAAGCCCGGCTGAGGCCCGTCGCGCACGTCGAACCAAGCACGCACAGCCCCCCGTCGGACGATCTCAGTACGCGTGCGTCGTTGGCGTTGCTCCTCGAGTCCCTTCTGACGTGTGATGCGCAGTGCCCACCGAGTCGCCGGACACGCCGCAGGACGAGCGGGAGATTGCGCGCCACGTCCAGGCGCTCAAGGACAGGCTCCGTGGCCGTGGGGGCAGACGTGGGGGCAGGGCTACGTCGCGTGTTGAGTCGGGCAGTCGACACGACAACGCCCCTACGTCAGAGTGAGCGTCCACCGAGCTCGATGCGTGGTACCCATCTCATCCTCTCCAGTAGCGAAGCCGCCAAACGTAAATTGAAGTCGAAAGCGGGGCGAAAATGGGGCGACGAGACGCCGAGCGAGTCTGACATGGCCTCCCTCGACTTTAGTCTCGATAAACCAGGCGCTGGGAACGGGCGCCCGACGGTCGACTTGTCGAGTCTCGTCGACGCAGCCTCGTTGGGGACGCGCACCCGGGACGGGATGTACGAGGTCAAGGATTGGGATTTCGGGTCCAAGGGCGACGAGACTGACGATGTGATTGCACGCGCGCTCGAATCTGATGCCTCAGCGAAGCAGCCGATCAGCTCTCTGGGTTCGTTCGGGTCCCTGTTTGCGCGACTGACAGGGTCCATGGCGTTGACCGAGCACGACTTGAAGCCCGTGCTGGAGGGCATGAAGCAGCATCTGATGAAGAAAAACGTGGCGAAAGAGGTTGCGGACAAGGTGTGCGAGGGCGTCGGGGAGAGTCTCGTTGGCAAAAAGGTTGGCGGTTTCCAAGGTGCATGCATCGACAAGTATGATACGTCTGTGCTGATCTGGCATTGCTAGCGACGAACCATGCCGTCCGGGCGGCACTATCGACGTCGTTGACGAGGATCCTCACCCCCAAGACCTCGACAGATCTGCTGTTGTCCATCCGGACGAAACTCTCCTTGCCACTCCCCTCGTCCCAACAACGCACCCCCTACAGCATCGTGTTTGTGGGTGTCAATGGCGTGGGCAAGAGCACGAACCTGTCCAAAGTGTGCTTCTGGCTCATCCAGAACGGTCTGCGTGTCTTGATCGCGGCGTGCGACACTTTTCGGTGAGCATACCGACGACTTGTCCTTGTTCACCGCGAACTGGTGTTTGTAGGAGCGGCGCCGTCGAGCAACTCCGCGTTCACGTGCGCAATTTGAGCATGCTTGGCGTGGATGGCGCTACGAACAGCAAGGGGCGCGTGGAGCTGTACGAAAAGGGCTATGGCAAGGACGCCGCGGGGATCGCCAAGGAAGCGATCGCATATGGTCCGTCGTCTCACCGGCCGAAGTCATGAGCGAGCTGACGCCAGACACAGCGGGAGACAACGATTTCGACGTCGTGCTCGTCGATACGGCGGGTCGCATGCAGGACAACGAGGTACGCGCGTCTCTTCCTTTTTTTTTTTTTTTTTTGGCTCCCGTCGTGCTTACTTGGTGCGTGTAGCCTCTGATGCGTGCGTTGGCCAAGGTACGCGCGATCCGGTCCTATTTATCGCTGGACCGCACGGTTACTCACGCAGACCTGTCGACAGCTCGTGACCGTCAACATGCCCGACAAGATCATCTTTGTGGGTGAAGCACTGGTGGGCAACGAGGCCGTGGACCAGCTGACCAAGTTTGACCGCGCGCTGCGCGACTTTTCGGGCGCCGCGACGGGCAAGAGCCGTGGGATCGACGGGATGCTGATCACCAAGTGGGACACGGTGGACGACAAGGTGCGTGTGCACGCTCGCACGGAGCCGCGTTGATGCGCATGCGTGCGTTCCTCGCCAGGTCGGTGCCGCGCTGTCGATGACCTATGTCACCGGACAGCCCATCCTCTTTGTTGGCTGCGGTCAGGTGCGTGATGGGTGCATTCGACGGGGACGTGATGGGCTGATGCGTTTGGGCGGTTGACAGACGTATACGGACTTGAGACAGCTGAGGGTGTCGAATGTAGTGCAAGCCATTTTGAGCGACTGATCAACCCGCACGAATCTGCATGCGTACTGATCACTGGGGTGTGTATGTGCGCAGGCGGAGTGTGTATGTATATAGTAGGACAGTGCGTTATCTATTCATCGATAGACTGCGGCTGAGTGTCAGATTTGGAAGCGGCTCGGAGTGTCATGCACACATGACCCCAGGTGGTGGAACTGACGCAAGTTGTTTCTGGCGGTGCGCTGTACGTTGCAAGCGCAGTGACATTGTGTCGGGACAGTTCGACATTCAACTGCCACATGATGTCAATCATACTGGCGGATGTGACAAAGCCACGAAGTCGCTGGAAGCTCAACGTCAACGTTCCTCCGAGTCGGGCCTTCAAGAGTGCCCATCAAAATATTGGGTCAATCCAAACCTGGGTGTGCGCATGGCCACACCGTGCACATATGGCTGCCTGCCACGAACCATTACTACACTCTTACACTTTCTAAAATTTTCCAACCATGATGGACAACCATGGAGGCCCCTGAACACCAGGTGATGCCTGCCCAACCTACGCAGAGGTTGTGGCTACCGGATGGCCACTATCTGGCATCGATTTTTATTCTACACTCCGCTCATCTTCCATCTCTTCGTTGTGGTGACTTTCAGCCTCACCCTACCACCACCATTGTCGCCGGCCTTCTGACCATCGGCTCCGTGGCGTCATGATCCACGGCACCAAGGAAGACACTGACGTGCCAAGCGTGCTCCGCCTCCTCTCTGGCGTGTGGGTCCTGCTGGTTGTTCTTGCAGTCCTCCGGTCCCTCTCCGTCAAGGTCGGTGGTCCGAGTATGTGATTTGAACAGGGCCGATTTGGACGGTATGGAATACAGCCCCCCCCTGGACGGGACGCCGTTGCCATGCCTATCTGTGATCACCACTCTCGCCTTCATCTAGCCGATCGAGTGTGTACGTGAACGCGATGGGTCATGCCACCCAGGAGCATGCTTGCCGGCTGGAGGCGTGTTTCGCGCCGAGTGTCCCGGTGGTGGACACGCCATGTGCGCGCGGACCGAGTAGGACGCGAAAGGCGAGCCTGGCGAAGCGGGCCAGCCCTGGCAGAGTCTTGCGAGCTTAGATTGCAAGCCACAGATATCGACCAAACTTCATGTCGTTGGTGGACCACATCCCGTTCTCACACGCGTTTCATCTCATGCGCGACCCAGGTAATTACGTAGGCCATTTCCGGCAGTCGATCCGATCGTCCAGGCGCGAACTCTGACCTGGTATTTTATTATTGTGCATTTTTGGTGCATCTTCTTGTGATACTTGTTTTCGGTGGCCTCGTGGTGACGTGTACGCCCATATGACCACCACCGCTGTCACCTCATGACAAGCAAAACTGCAGTCGGTTCCACAATCTGTCTTCGTGGTATCATGATCCGCCCCAGCAAGCAAGGCTCCCATGTGGCCAACGTGATCTGCTTCCTTCCTGGCATACGGATCCTGCCAGTTACGCATCTGATCTTCGATGTCATTCCCGGTAAGACCGATGGACCGGGTGCGTGTCAAGTAACCTCCCTCCTTGCTCACGACGCGCCGGCTGATCTGATGACATGGCGTTTGGCTCCCCTAATCGGAAATTATTGCCAGGCGTCTGAGCGACGGCTGACCCTGCGCTCATCTCTCCTATCGGTTTCCTGCACTGCGTGAATTCCATGAGCTACGTTGCCATGATTGGCACCGCATATTTGGCTTGGGGCAAAGTACCCCGGTATTTGACCGAAGAGCGTCGCCTGCAGACCGCGCCGCACGCCGGCGACGCTAGCAGACATGGAAATTGAGCTTAGTGAAGCAGTCCGGCAGAGCCTCGTTAGTTCGCATACTAAGTCACAGGTATCACTGGTTTTCAAGCTGGGTTGTTGTATTACATTATGAATCGCCAGCACGTAAGTATTTCTATGAGCCAATCGACTTGGAGTCACTCCCTAAGTGGCTGTGAACGGGGTGTTCGACCATCGCGCTAAGCCTTCGGGAGCTGGGGCAGTTACAGTGGTAATTGTACGAGAGGCGGAACCGAGCTAAAGTTGCTAGGTGGTTTCGTTCGGCTTGACATGATCGTATAGGTGGCGTAGACACAGCCGTTTTCGTACCGGTCGTGAAGACACTATTTGGATTTGATAGTTCTTCTGTATCCTGAACAGCCACTTTGTTCGTCCCTTGAGATGCCACAGTTATGATGGTGAGCTGCATGCTAAAAGTAGACACGGCAGACAAGGGCACACTCATGCGCACATTGATGGTATAGCATGCGTGGGATGCCGTGCTTGAGGCTTGACTTCTGACGGCCGCCTTGGTGCGGCCTCGCGTCACCCCGTTGCACTAGGATTCGGAATCTGCGTCCGATGCAGACGATTCGGGTACAGCCGGCAAGAAAGAAAAAAAGTCCATTAGGAATTCAATGTTGCAGAGCCCACGGAGATGGTCCGATAAATGCGTCGGGCCAGAGAGCGGAACGTTGATGCAACGTGCAACCTGGCGTTGGGCAAGGCAGTTCGGGCATCGGGCTCCGAAAAGAACGGGAGTAACCGCTGACAAGAGCAACGATAGACCTGGATCGCAAGCAGGCATCGAACAGCGTTCGAAATGGTAATCGCGGATCCCCGGGTGAACGAGGAGAGCATTTGCAACGGAACCAGGTCAACGTGGAACGAACCATCGCGTTTCATATACATATGGTGTACGCGGCGTAACACGAGGCTGTCGATGGACCGTGACGACGTTGTAACGTAGGCTCGGCTCACGATACCCATCAGGTGGATGAATTTGATTCCGGTCCGGGAAGAGAAAGGGAGTACCTGCGGGCTTAACAGCTGGACCAAGTTGCGTCAGAGGATGGCGTCCCTTGATACTGACACACAAACGATGTTGTTGACATGGAACCATGATCTACTTGAACGGCCCGCCGTCAGAGTCCTATGATGTTGAGTGCATCGCTACCTTGTCAGCCAGTCTAAAACGCGGTGTTGAGGCTCGATCCAACAGTGTAGCCCACGCGTGAAATGATGCCTGGCAGTACAGCGCTCGGCAACTTGAAACAAGTCACCGGAACATCGTTGTCTGGGGCTCATGGACACGCGGGGCTATTGCTCGCGACCACGCGCCCTATTGATGGTGAGCATCATTTTTTTTCTTTGTTGACCACAGCCTGCCATTTTTTGATCGTCTTGTGTGACTGAGAATTATCCAGTTCATCAAGCCAGAAATCAATCATCGCATTGGAATTGATGGCGTAGAGCGGGTGGAACGTTTACGCTTTTAGCCGGAGCAGAAGCTGGAAGTCCCCGTTTTAGGAAACCTGCTACATTATGGAGGTTTTATGCTAACCAATCTGTCAATGGTCAATCGATGGTCTGCCTCATAGATGGATTGGTCACTAGTCTGGCTTTATGCTAGCCTTCAACTGAGTGCGATATCTCCATAAATCAACTAATCATAGCTCTCAAGCCTCTGAGAGTCCAGTGTCATATCAGCATCCCCTAATGTACTTTTGTCGTGGTCTCTGGTAGTATATCGGATAGTACACCCGCCTGTCACGCGGGAGAGCGGGGTTCGACTCCCCGCCAGAGAGACTATTTTTCTCCGCTCTTCTCGGAAAACTCATTCGTCAACAAGTTGCATTGTGCTACCACTCTCTGATTCATCGTGAAACGCTTACCGGTAATATCATTTGGAGATTCTCCGCACGACCGCTTGTCAACGTGGAACCAGCCCTTATCCTGTACCCGACTTACACGACACGGAAATAGCGCAACACCTGGTGACTGCGCGACACGGCGAAAAAGTGCAACGATGGGAAGTTGTACTGCCACCAGCTAGCTCAGACTAGTCTGTTCCTCGAGCCACTTTCGCACCTCCTTCTTGTTCATCATGCGCATCATCTGGTAACGTTCCTCCTGCGTGCGATCTCGATAAAGTCGCATGATCTGTCCCGCGATGCTCCACACATCGTCCCAAGGGGCGTCAAACAAGTCCCACCAGCAATTAGGTGGTGAAGACGGGAGTGAGATGCCCAGGTGGCGCACGGCAAGGAAGATTGCGGCGCTGACGATGGTCGGCACTGCGTACAGCGCATATGCCGGCGTCTGCAATCTAGGCGCACGTCACGTCGGGTTGCAAACGCGGATCGCAGTCAACACGCACGCGTCGTTCAAGTACCCCCATGCCCTCGCGCACGCGTCCTTGTGGTCCATGAGGCCGAGCACGCGGAGGTAGTTAATGAGCGTGCCGTAGGGGAGCACGACCTGGACGTTGAAACCGAGGCGCTTGAGGATCTGCATTTCGGAGACGACGATGGCGTCTTTGAGGTCATAGAAAGTGTTTCCAAAGTATGACATGGCCGCATAGCGGAACGGGTCGGCAGGCTTGCGCGCGCTGAGTGCGTGCGCGGTGCGCTGGAGGAGAAGGTCATAGACGTTGATGAGGTCGCGGATCCGGAGCGGGGATTCTTCGAGTTTCGAGGCGAGATAAAGGGCGCCCATGCCCACATCCTATTCAGTGGGGGTTGCTGTGAAGATCAACCGCAAGGACAGGGAAGGAGTGGCGGCCTGACCCCTATGCTGAACTGTTTCATTGACGAGGCATACCAAAAGCGCTGGTATAGGATCTGAGCAGTAGCGACGGCCACCTGCTTTCTGGGAGGATGCGGCGTGTTATGCGTGGTCAAAGCAGAATGATCCGACACGCACTGTTTGAGAAGCACGCCAGCTTCATGTATAAGTTTGCAGCCAAACGCTCGAAGGTCCTCTTCTAGTTCTTGCGGGATCCCATCTTCGCAGGACGGCGTGCATTCTACTTGGACGAGCGTCGCGAGCGGGACGAGGTCCGGGGCTGCCATTCAACGTCTGTCGCGGCGGCTTTTTGGCGTGGTTGGAGGGGCATGTAAAGCAGGCCAAACAAAAGAAGTGGCCCTCGGGTTGCCCCAACGCGCGAAAATAGTCATATTTCAAGTTCGGTCTGTCATGTCGAATCTCCCCGCCAAACCCGAATTTTCGAGAGCACCGGGCGACGAGCGGCGTCCGAATGGTCCTCCCAGGCGCACTTCGCCAGACCGGCATGCACATTCACGAGACGACAGGGACCGGGAACCTCGAGATCGCGAACGCGAACGCGGGAACCGCACGCGTTACACCAGCGGGCAAAGGTCACCTCATTCGCGGTCCGGGGATACTTATATCGTCGGTTCTCGCGATACGTACCACGGGAGAGAGTACCGCGGGTATGATGATGCCCGCCCCAGAGATGAACGCAGGAAAGATTGGGAACGCGACCGCGAACGAGATAGAGACTGGGATAGAGACAGGGACAGGGACAGGGACAGAGATTGGGAACGAGAACGGGATCGGGATCGTGGATACTACAGGCGGCAGAACGACACCTGGACGCCTCGGGAAGACTACAGTCCAAACCGTACCTCGAGAAGGGGGTATGGTCTCAGGGACAGCGACTGGCGTGGTCGAGACGACTACAGAAGAGAAAGAGACAGGGATCGGGGAAGGAGCTGGGACCGTGACGATCAACGATTCCGAGACCGCGATTACGACCGACGGCCCGCTTCCCCGACCTATCGTCCTGCACCACTATCTCCACGCCGTGGTGAGTCTGTTGCTACACATATCGACGCATACATTTATATATTCTAGACTATCACGACGAGCCTCGCTCTCCTCGCCGAGCGCCTCCATCGTATCCATCTCGGGGGAGGCGCTCGATGTCTCCTAAAAGTACGGGAAGCCGGTCTCGTAGATCATCCCCCTTGTCTCGCGCGCGACCAGAGCTGATAGATACCCACCTACCCCGCGATGTTCCTCGGCTACCCAGAAGCCCAACTTCACGTAGAGCAAGCCGCAGCCCAAATCGAAATCCACATTCCGCGCCAAGTCCCACACGATCGGCACCCGACCGCCAATCACCCGAAATAGCCCACCGCCACGGTGAGCCACACAGAGAAGGTGGACCAAGTGGATCTGAACCTGTTCGGGTAGAGGAGCGACCTGTTGAGAGAGAGATTGTTTCTGATAGTCAGATGGGCGCTGAGATGACCACGGAACGGTTTACGAAAGGAAAGGAACGTTCCGACGGGGAACTTCCTGGACAAGGGAAGTCACCTGGACAGACAGGTTCCCCGCAGCAACAATTAATACCAACACTTGAAACTGTTGCAGTGCCATCAGGCGAGCCGGCTGTCACGCAGCCATACTTGCCAACTATTCCCAGGTACGATGCGAAACCCAGGTTTAGCGCGGCGTATGAAGGCGAGGCGAGTCCGTTTGATGGGATTGCGCTGATTGATAGCTCACAAGGCCATTTTTGTCCAGTATAACCGGCTAGAAGCGCATCGAGCACATGCGGCAGCAGAATGTCGGCGCTGCCTGAAAGCAAGCCGCCGAGGATTCCATGAGCTGGAGATGACCACGCTGGACTTGCGTGCAGCGCAGCATCGCCGAGAACTCGCGGAAGCACACCGTAAAAAGGCACACCATGGACAGCTTGGAATTGATGCCGAGAGTGTGCAGTGAACAATGATCGTGATCGCACATGTAGTACATTACTTATGTAATGCGAACACGAGATTTGATTGCACACACGGATCGGAGAGCAACGCACAAAAGAGAGCACAATTCTAAGACCGACTGAGGAGACCGGGGCGGGTAGGGAACGCTATCGGGACATGCCTGCATTGCCTCGAACAGTTCTGTGGCTGACATGTTGAGCTGCGGCGCGCGGTAGTAAGATGACCGATCGGCTGGCGAGAGAAAATGATTACGCACCGTTACACACTGCTTCTCGCCCGAAACGCCGCCTAGAGAGATGATGGAGGTAGGTGAAACCCGGTGGCTATCAAAGGAGTAGTACTGCGCGCGGGGATTTGGCTGTCGGAAGAGTAAGTACATCAAGTGTAGGGCAGAAGAGGACTGACCGAGATAAAGGCGTGGAGGATGGCCTTGGGATCGAATTTGAGCCCTGGCATCGGCTGGAAATGGAAGAGGACCAAGAAGGACAAGTGGACTATAACCCTGGGCCTATGACGTATGGGGTGCGGCAGGAGGGCGATCCTCACAGGGCAGGAGGACCGAAGGAGCGGGGAGCATGTGGATGATGTCCGGTATGATACAAGTAAGGTGGATGTGTAAGTATGATGCAAGTACATATGCAGCGTGTATGCGAGGTGTGACTGATGCCATGGTCATGGGATGCTGCGAGTGGAGGCATCATGAAAGGGTGTGACAAGAATCAGGCTGTAAGGTGACATGATGTGAGAGAATGATAAAGAGAGGAAGGGACAGGGAGACCTTTGTGAGAGAGAAGGGGATAGGAGCGCATACATGCGGACTATGCACAGGAACGATGGTTGCCAGAGGGATGGGAAAGAAGGAGAGGGGAAGGGTAATCCCAGGGACGGTGTATGGGACGCGATCTCCAGCGATGGATGCCTGGGCGACGCTTTGATTGGAGCTGAGAGACGGCGGGGTCGTCGCCGGGGTCGCGTTTCCGTTTCGGGGGACGGTGGGTGTACGGGGGGTGGGAGAGGTCCTCGTCGGTGTCCGGGAGATCGAACTGGAGGAAGGTGGGGGAATGGTAGGGGAGGGGCCGGGGGGCGAGGAGAGGGACGTTGGACACGACACGGATGGGAT
>JBBPKK010000986.1:0-13164 GCA_038089215.1 Tylopilus vinaceipallidus | reverse complement strand
CATCCTCCACACACCAACACCATTGTTGTTGGTGTGTCATGGAATTGGCCATGGATGTGTTATTGTCATTGTTGTCCTGTGGTGGCAGAGGTGGTCCTGTGCCCACCTTTCTTGTGCTGAGCATTGTTATCATGGCCCTGTGCTAGTGGTAGTGGTGGTGGTGTGTCACTTGTAGTGGTGGCAGTGGTGGTGGTAAGGCTGCCCTCCCTGTGCTAAAACCATTGTTGGCATTGTCCTTAAGATGCTGTGGTATTTCCATGGATGTGTTGTCATCATTGTTGCAATGCAGTGTTGGGACATGGCACAGGGTAGGTGGTGGGAGTCAAATGAACAAGCAGTCTTTGGACATCACTCCAAATGATGTGATGAGGGAGGAGATGCAGAGGGAGTGAGGGTGACCTGAGTGAGAGGTGTTGGGCAAAGTGCACAGTGCTTTTGGCCCCAGACAAAGCAGGCCCAGGTGGGGCATGAGCTGTGAGGACAGGGAGTGTTGAAAACATCATGTTGTGCATAGCAGTGATGAATGCACATGTGCAATGATGACGATCCTGCTAGCACACCTGTGGCCAATGCCATGGTGAACATGGTGCAGATGGCTTGACAACATATGCATGTGCATTGCTGGCACTTTGGCACACAAAATGAGGACAACAAGGACAGCTTCACCAGCACACACATGACCAATGCCATGGTATGCATGGCAAATATGACAATGACAATTCCTCCCCTGGCATGCCCAAGACCAGTTCCACAGCACCACCAAGATGGTGATGATGGCAACCACCATGCTGCATGGACAACATCACCATGGTGAGGACAACAATGGTATGATGATCTCACCCACACATGCATGGCCAATGCTATGGCCTGGGGGGTTGCCAGGGTGAAGACAATGACAGTGATGATGCCGGCACATGCATGGCTAGTGCCATGGTGCTCCATGGTGAAGACAGTGGCGACAACACTGGCATGCATGGGGCCAATGGTACAGGGTCTTGAAGGTGAAGATGACAGTGAAGATGTCGGCGATGATGCCAACACACACATGGCCAATTCCATGGCACATCATGGTGGGGACAACAAGGATGACACCATCCTTATTGCCTCCAAAAAATGCTACCTAAGGTGAAACTTTGTCATTGGTCCAGATGGCCTGTGCATATGACTGGCCCTGAACTCAACTCAATTCTCAATATAAGCTGAGACCATTGCCTTATTGTCCTTGCTTTTCTGTGGCTTGTGCCCCCACAATTTCACTAGTTTTATAAAACTTTATGCAAATCCTCTGTATTTATGAATGTCATTGTTTCATCACTCCTGTGTTATTCATTGATGAGTGCTGCAGCTATGAAACTTCCCACCCGACCAACAAGTCTCAGATACAAGCAGCACTGCAAGGCTTAACAAATGGCCCCATATACAAATCAATTTCCAAAGCTGCAAGGGTTCACCCTGATCATAGCCTTTCAGTTGACCTTTTGCTGGTATCTGGTAAGACTCAGCAACCACAAACCTGGAACCCATAATGGTGGGATATTGAGTGTGAGGCAGTAGAGGAATGGATAGGTGTGTTTGTGTGCCTGCTAAAATGTTGAAGGTTTCAGTAAACTCAGAAAAACACAGAATTTTTAGCACTCACCTGCCAGTACAGTAGTATGTAAAATTCTAGTAGTGCATTGTCATCCATGATGGCACCATCACTCCTGTACCTTTTAAGCTCCTACTCAACAAAGAGCTGATCCTGTTAAATTATCTGCTCCTCAATGTCTGCATCATCCTGACTCAGTGTAGCAGATTGCAATGGTGACTCAGAGGATGACTCCAAGGAAGAGGAGATGCTGGAAAGGCTTGAAGGTGAGTAGGATCTTGATAATAGTTTTAGCCTTGCCACACCACTGATTTGAGCTCTCACTGCAGGACTTTGAGATGTAGTGGCATGCATAGTTCAAAACATGAAGGTGGAAGCAACAGGACTTGGAAATATCAATGATGATGCAAATGGTGTGGGAACTAATGTGGTCGACATAGCAACAGGTGACTTGGAGGGGACTGAAACAGATGGCATGGGTGAGGTAGCCTGAGTTGACAGACCTGGAGCACCTAGAGTTGCTTGACATGATTCTTGTATGTGCATATGCTTGCAATGTTCAAGTAACTAAGCATGTGTGTACAGTGAGACCAAATTCTGGAGATATGAACATAGAAGTGTGTGTACTGAATTTTTTACCCACTCTCATGCCACCTTGGCTTTGGTGACAGACCAACATGTTTTGATCCATTGAAATTTAAGTGTTGGGTTGTGAACTGGTGCAGTGATGCAGAGATCAGCTGAAATGAAGTTCAGAGAGACAAACCACATGAACTGACTGATAGCCAACACATATATGCATGCTTTCTGCAATTTGGCAAGGTACTCATCAAGTTTGTGAATTGACTCATCTATTGCATGAACAAGAAAGGGCAGCCTGCTCTTTGCCTCACCCATGTGCTTCAGGAGTTGCTCATACAATGGAAGTACAATCAATAGTGTTGGTGTCTTGTCTGCTGAAACAACCTCTTGTACAACATGGAAGGTCACTAAGTATTGTAATGCTTAATAACCCACTACCAGCATATAGCATGGCTCAGGCTTTGGGCAGTTGCAAGAGAAGTGCTTGAAGGGAGTTGTCATCAATGGGCATGAGGCTCCTTAGTAGTGGGAAGATTGCCACAAGAACTTGACTAGGTTCTTGGGTGATGCATTCATCTTATATACTTACATGATGTTTGTACCTATTGACTACATGGTCTGTGCATGTAAGGTACTATCATAGATAAGGTGGGAACCATTCCTGGTTCCTTACTATAAAAGTACTAATGAAGGGTTCTAGGCCTTTGTGTGGCATCCTCATGTTACTATGTCATAGATAAGGTCGTTCTAGACTGTGATGTCATATATGATGTCATTGTGACATCATATTATGTAATATTGACCCTCCTGTGGTCTGGACTGTTGTCCTTATGTCATATGCTTAGACCTTAGCTAAGTCTTCTTTTGTACCCCTAGTTTAGGGTTTCACAGCCCTTGGCCGTGTGTATCATAACAAGTATGGCCAGATATCATCAAGGTTCTTCAATTCTGCATTATTGAGTCTATACGTCCACAGCTCTTTATGTTTCTCAACTTTTGTAAGCTTAGAAACTGCCTAGCAATTGAATGAGAACTTGTGATTGACTAGAAAATGACATATTTGACTCACTGAATACAACTCTAGTAACCTGTCAATCATTAAATAGATTAATAATGACCACCATGCAATGCCATCATGGAGTAGTGTTGTGCAACTCTTGTTGAGTCCAATCACCAGCTTCAAAGCCTTTTTGAATCACCCATGACAGATGCTGACCAGATGCATGACATGCCATTACAAGTTGGCAACTGAGGAGATGATATCCTTTTGTAATATCTCAAGGTATTCCAAGTTGTCCACCAAAATTAGGGGAAAGTGATCTGTATGTCCAGGTTTGGAGTTGTCAATCCATCTAAGGTGCTTGAGTCAGGTTTGAACTGCAATATTGACAACATGTGGAAAGCACCTTCAAAGATATCAATATCAGACTTTAGGGGCATTTACTAACCATATCCAATTTCCCTCTGCATCAAAGCTGATTCAACAACTGCATGAGATCTTACATCATTGTGTGACAATTTGATGCATTGTCCAGTGTGATCATACCAATCCACTGCAGTGCATGTATCTCTTTAAGAATCTTAAACAATGTTTAGCAAGATTCTCACCATTGTGAGAGCCTGATACATGTCAAAATGCCACAAGCTGGGCATGAAGGGCAAGCCCTCCTTGGTCTATTGCACAGTAATGAGCTGTGACAGCCATAGATGACTTTGAATTTTGAGCTGTCCACAAGTCACTTGTGAATGACCCATGGTCAAGTGAGTTCTAGTAATCATATTAATATATGCAGCCACAATGGATAATAAGTATACCTCAATTTCTGTGATCATTTTCATGTACTCAGTTTGAAATCTCTTGCAGATTAGATCTCCAAGTTCTGTGTGATGCAGAATCTTACTTTCAGTGAGATTGAGTCCTAGGTAAAGTAAGAGATCACACAACTCGGCACAGTCAATTACGTGGATTGACTGGTCATTAGCTGTAATCCAATAAACAAGTCGATCATGGAATCCTTCCAATGAAAATGGATGGTGCTGTCCACCAGCTTCCATTTTAGATCCTCCTGCCATGGTGCATGGCCCTTTTGTGCTGATTTCATTAAGATGTTGATGTATTGTCTCATATTCCTTTAGCTTCTCTGCAATGATCAATGGTGACCATTCATCTGAATGGTACCTTCCAAAGTGAATTTGAATAGCTTTGGTTTGTCCATCAACATTTCACCATACTTGCCATTCACCTTTCTGGTTTTTCCCTTTTGTTTCTGACTGTTTGTAGATCCTGTGGGTGGGTGGGACTTGAAGACTGTCTGTACTGGGGTTGAACTGGATTGAAACAGAGGTGGGGATGAAGAATTAAGTGGGGATTGATGAAATGCTGGCTAATATATTGGATAATGTGATGGCAGGCCCAAGGCTGACAGAACAGTTCCAGGATGGATTGGATGGTGTGCAGACAGATGAAGACTTGCTTGGAGAACTTGAGCATGAGGTACTAAGTTGTTGGCAAGTGTATGACCAGCCTGTGAGAACAATGTTGACAAGCCATAGATATTCCATGGTGATCCTGGAGTTGCTTCCACTATGGATGCACAGATGCATGGGGAATGACCACAATGACAAAAGTAAGCCATCTCAAGCAGTACTCAGTGGGTTTGACCTCACTACCTCATTATGATTGAGTTTTATACTTCAAGTCCATACAGGCTATGTTCATAAACTGGTTTTTTATATTATTTAGCATGGCCCACGATTAGCTCAACATAGCATGAGCACAGCCATTGCTAACTGTTAAACTTGGGCGATGGACTTGGGGTAACTCCAAAGGTCTGGAGTTGAGGGGGTCAGACAGGACTTGGCTTCACCTTATGTGGTGTGCCCTTGCTTTGACTTGGTTCCAGATTTGCAGAGAGGTCAGAGGTTGGAGTTGGTAGTCATGCAATGATAACCAAAGGCAAGAGGAGAGAATGTCTAGTTTTGTTGATATTCGAACTGAAGAAATACATGGCATATTCTATGGAGTTTATATATGGAGGGAAATCATATTACTAAGTCTGGATGTCAGATGACAGAACATACCAGAGGGTCGGAGGTAAACATGTGCTGGGCATTGCCTCAGAGCTGTGCTCTAGGTGAGCACTGGTCTCAGAGGTATCTAAGTGAAGAATGGAATGTAAGAGATGAGTAACAAAATGAGGACATAAGAGAGAAGGTCATAGGGTATTACTAAACTATAAGTCCGAGTGTCATAAGTACAGAGATAATAGAGATTGAACCAGGGTTGGTACTGGAGTTGGTACTGGATATGTTGGAGTTAGACTTGATGGATTTCAGAATATGACACTAACCACCACTGCCAGCAGTCAACATAGTATTTCATTCAATGCCTACATACTCTTTTACTTGCCAGTTTCTACTTGACAACTGCTATATATTGGGATCTTCAATCTTATCACACATCTCATCATTCACATTGTTTGTATGGTATAACACTCCTCAAGGACTTATCAGGAAAATTATCCTATTTTGAGGTAAACAAGATAAGGTGCAATGTGGAGTTCTACTTCATTCCCAAATTTGGTATCTGAGGTTCACCTCAAACAAACCTCACCTCATGGCAACACTAGTCAGATATGTACTGACAATGTAGTCCAAGTGTTGAACAACAACAAATCACTTCACAATTATTCTAACATTTTTGGAAGGCTTAGTCAGCTCTCCAGAGTCTGGTACATTTTCTCAATATGTTGTCAGCTATTCACCTCAAATGTAGCTTATTTCCCAGGCTGAATTTGTTCAGCACTATATATTGATTATGTTGTAAGTACTTATCTTCCAACCTGGGCTAGGCTTGTCAGGCAGAAATGCCTTGCCCAGGGTGTTAGCATTTTCAATCAGGTATCTCCTGATTTGGAAGGTGTATTGGGGAGCTGTTGCACCTTCAATAAAAGGGCTACTTGGGGATACAATTCATGAATATTCTACACTATGTTTGTACTGCTTACTTGGCTGTGTTTGAGGTGGGGTGCTACCTACAGCACCCCTGAGGCCTCTGATCATGAGCAATGCCCTCCCAACATGTTGCTACAGGGTAATCTCTGCTTGAGCAGGGAGCAGGACATGAAAAAAGGGCTGGCAGTGAGCGGCAGGCATGTCAGTAGAATTTAATCTCCACTTGGATTTGCCAGTGCAAAGTTGAGTGCATGTGACTGGCTTTGGACCCCCAGAATGTTCAGCTCCTGGAACTTTTTGGCTTTGCTAATAGTTTTCTAAAAATGGAAATATACAATCAACCCCTGGCCTTGCCAAAATTTTGCATACAATTTCACATCATCCACAATAACATGTTCACTGCTGCACTCACCACTACTTTCCTTGTGTAGGCAAGAGTGCTCACTAACTGGCAGGAATACAACATATTCACAGATCCAAGTGTGTCTGGCATCAGCAACAGTGAGTAGTCACTGCTGCTATGGTGTTGATTTCTTGCCAGCTGAATTGTGTGCATGCAGGGTCCAGTTTCACAAGTTTGGACTCCTGTCATGCACATAAAGCCAATGTTCTGCATTTATAACTTGCACTTGCTTGATATTCAAGCACTTTGCCTTTCTTTGGAACAATCAGGACTGTTGATAACAAATCCTCACATGGTGTCACTGCACAAGCAACTAGCAGAGAGACTTTATACTGGAGCTGGTACATCTACTGACTCAGAGGAGTGTCCTTCACTAACTGTCCATTGTCTGCCAATGAAGACTGGAATAACTCTACTCCTGTTACGATTTGCCCTATGCTGCCAGTATCACGACAACGCACTTAAACATATTCTACGAGCATGTGACCGTGAGACTTAGCACGTGACTGGTTCACACGACGACCGGCTTGGAGGGATCCGAGCTGTCCGGATGTCAGGCACGCACGTGGTAGGGGCCTAGACCCTTATCTGCCTCATGTATTTAACCTCCGCGCCTAGAGGCACTTATCTCTGATTGCCGTGCCCCGTGGCACTCTAGACCGCCTCATGTCAGGCACGACTCTCACGACACGTCATATGCTTACTATACTTTCCCACATGACATCATGCTATGTAGATACGCACGGACCTTTAATCAATATGTACAAACATGTCCCTATGGTATATATACTTGAATGATACCGCCCAAGGACCTCAGTTAAGTCCTTGTGGCATCCCCCCATAATCTTAGCTCCTATAAGCCTAAAGTCAGAGTAGCCTGAGCCACGTCTAGCACTGGTTTTGGGTTGCGCTACAACTCCTATGGAGGTGGATAACAACCAGCCACTCACTTCAACTTCAACTTTGACTTCTGTTGGTGGACTGCCTTCCCTCAATGAAAATAAAGACTCTAATGAGGATGAACAATGTCCCAGGACTGTTGGAGGCCTTGGGAGACTTCAACCCCCTCAAAGAAGAGGGGGAGAATGTCAGTGTGGTGCAGTTGGACCAGGAAAGAAGAAGACTTGACTCCTTTGAGCTGGCATGCAGCAGTGTGTGTGCACAATGGATTCCACTGAGTCATTGTTAGCTGTCCTAGCAGCTGCACACTGGGATTCTAAGACATATAACATACTGGGTTGGACATGTGATGTTGCTTTAGGCCTTCAAGCAGCCCCCAGCAGTCCTGAAGATTCACTAAGTTGCATCACTCAATGATGCAAGGGTTTGAATATCCTTGGAGTCAGGGTCAGCTTTCTTTCCATGCTAAGCCATATTCAGTTGGTAGCAAAGTGTAAAAGGTCTGTTTTTTTCTTTTTTCCTTTAGGGTATGATTGTTGAAGCTGACTGCATGGTTTCCTAGCCTCATGAGTTCCAAAAACTTAGTCAACATTGCAGCTCTACGGAAATCAGAGTTGAAAGGAGTTCAAGGCTCTCCCTCAGAGCAGCAGTTTCACAACTGGCATGCAGCTGGCTGCAAGTTTGCAGCTTTGGCATCTGGGGCCTCTATTTGTGTCTTAATTCTTGTTGCTGGCTTGAGCATAAAATCCAAGCTTGCTGATATGCCAGGTGATATGGCTTGGGAGCTTGCTGACATCTTGAGGTCAGTGACTTCAGGTGAGTTTTTTTTTTTTAACTGCATAGTAAGATAGTTGAATGTTCATATTGCAGAGAATCCTTTTTGCTACCTTGTGAAACATTGTATTGTTCTGACAATTTTAAAAATGCACCAGTTCTTCCCTTTGAAGATGGCATTGCTCTTCACACAACCTACATTGGCATACAGAGGTATGGGCACCAACATATCCTGCTGTGATTTTGGGCAGTCAGACATTTTCTTTGATTCATTACTTCATTGGTAGGGGATTAAACTATGTCTCTGTCAATATAAGTTGACTTATTTCCATGTTAAATAGGAGATTTGTAATCCTCACACAGAGTGCATCACTTTGGCCAGCCCCAACCCTCAGTCTTGAAACCACTACCCTTCCAGAAACCACTGTTGAGAGCTTAATGGGTAGTGTGCTAGCATCTGTTACATCCTCCCATCAAAATTGCAGTTTGGCTTTTTTGAATAATAAGTGTAGGGAGGAAGGCTCACCCCTACCTGCACTCTATATCATCAACACATCTTATAATCCTGGGCTCCCTGCAAATAAAAATTTCACAACACCTAGAGACTTTGAGGCAAATAGAAAGTGGACAGAGATGGAGTGCAAGATTGCCTCAAAGGCTGAGCCTGTCACTGATCTGGTAATTCTTGCCACCAAAATGCAAGAAATGTATCCAAATGGGCAGAAGAAGGAGTCTACACCCTATCTTCAGATACCTGCTGCTCATTTCCCAAGTATGAGGGAGAATCATTTTAGTTTCAAAGTCTGCACTAACTGCAGTTAATTAGCTCCTGGATTAAAATCCAAGATAAGGACAAGAACTGAATGGCCTATATTTGCATGACTCTCTCTTTTTCCATTCACTCTGCACTACAAACAAGTCTTAAATCATGTGTCAAAGCCATTGGAAGACTACAGGAGACAGACAGTTGAGGCTATGGAAAAGGAAGCTCCAAGTTTATTGCCATTCATTGCTCATGGTATAATAGAATGACTGTCAAGGTCTGAAATTCTTGTTCTGATATTTTAACTATACCTAACGTGAATCAGGAACATGGAGCACCTCAACAAGTCCATCTTTTGTGTCTGGAAAGAGAAAATGGAACCAGGGTCAACTTCAATCAAGTGCTACCTTATCTTGCTGCTGAAGCTCTTCAGCATTAGGATGCTCTGCATAATTTGGAGGTTGTATTTGCAGATCTCTTTAATCATGCAAGAAAAGAAGTATGTCTTATTATTCATTTTGAAGTAGTTGTTTAGGTTTCTGAACCAGGTCACCACCTACCTTCCTGAGGAATGTGAAAGGCTGTCCCTGGTTGCAAATATTTTGCCAGGGGGTAACCAAACTATGGCTTATCCTTTTCAGTCCTGCATACTCAACTTAAATGTTGCAACCAAAGCTCACAGAGATAAAAAGGATTATTGCTATTGCTTAGTGATTCCCCTAGGAGCATTTCAAGGAGGTGAGCTGTGCATGGTTGAGACTGGGCTGGTCTTAGAATTGCAATCTGGGAATTTGGTCTTGTTTTCTTCATCTGAAATAACTCACTTTAACCTTCATTTCCAAGGTCAGTAGTGTGCTGTGGTTCAAATCCAAAGCTAAACAATATATTCTTGGAAAGGGGAAAGAGCTTCTTTTGTCCTCCATATAGACCAGAACATGACTACCTTTGCAGCAGATTATAATGGCTGGAAGAACAACTCTTATTTCAGAGTTTAATACCTAGAGGGAGAATGGATGGTCAGGGGTCCAGATGGTCCAGGAGTGCATGTAACAATGCATGAAAACACATAAAATGTATATTGCAAAAAAAGGGTGCTGAATTGTTCTGGTTTTGGTTTGCACAGTCGCCATGGGGTTGTGCTGACTCCTGTTGTTGCCATTGGCAATCTCTAGTTGACTCTTTTTGGGTCTGTGCATGTTGTTCTTTGCTGTTAAACTTGGGCAACAGACTCGGGGTAACTCTGAAGGTCTGGAGTTGAGGAGGTCGGACAGGACTTGGCTTCACCATATGTGGTGCACCCTTGCTTTGACTTGGTCCCAGATTTGCAGAGAGGTCAGAGGTCAGAGTTGGTAGTCGTGCAACGACAACCAAACATGAGGTGGGAGAACATCTAGTTTTGTTGATATAAAAACTGAAGAAATACATGGTGTATTCTATGGAGTTTATATATGGAGGGAATTGTATTACTAAGTCTGGATGTCAGATGACAGAACATACCGGAGGGTTGGAGGTAAACATGTGCCAGGCATTGCCTTGGAGCTGTGCTCCTAGGCAAGCACTGGTCTCAGAGGTATCTAAGCAAAGAATGGAACATAAGAGATGAGTAATGAAATGAGGACATAAGAGAGAAGGTCATAGGGTATTACTAAACTACAAGTCTGAGTGTCGTAAGTACAGAGATAATAGAAATCAAACCAGGGTTGGTACTGGAGTTGGTACCGGATATGTCGGAGTTGCACTTCATGGATTTTGGGATATGACATTTGCACTATCTGTCTACCTTCATTTCCCATCCATTTTCATTTGTTTCTGTCAGATGTGTGTCTCCAATTGTGTGGGGGTAAGCATCCCATTGCCTTGTTAGTGATACATCAAAAGAGTTAGTTAACTTGCTCACTTCTTGATCTCAGCAGCTTGACACCACTCTTCACTCTTTGTTGTCTAGACTTGCCCATCTGTTGTCCAGTTTTGCATCCACATGTGATGCATTGATAGTTACTCAAATGTTTTCTTCCTTCCTTCCTTCCTTCCTTCCTATCCTCAGTTTACCATGTGATGGCTGAGAGGAGACTTACTTTTGCTCTTTATCTTGGTACATATTAATAGAGCAACCACCTAGATCTGACAGTGTGTGCTTTAGTTTCCTACACATTATGAGCCCCGTGCTCTGAATATTAGGAGTGCATTACATCACAGGAAATTACAGAAACATTTATACAAAGAAGTGAGACTTGGTGGGTTGCCGAAGTCATGGAAAAGTTTGACAGCATTGTGGAACTGACCAGGGGAGAGAACTACCAAGAGTGGCCAACACAAACCTTCAGCTTCTCCCTATTTATACCTATCAAAGGGCAGCGATGGCAGTTCAGGCAGGCATAAGGCCAATGCCCCTGCTGTGGCACACCAGGGTGAAAATGATGAAGGTGACTTTTGTTGATGGGTTCAAACTGGTTCAAAATTGAACCTCACCTCATAGAACTGGACCAAACCTGTCATATGAGTCCAGGTTCAGCAAATAGTCATAAAGTTCAAGTTCAAGTTTGGACAGAGAGGCTCCTGAACTAGACTGAACTGAACTTAAGCAACCCTATGCCTTGCTATCAGAAGCAACCAAAGATGCAACCCAGCTGACCCCTGGATAAGACATGTCTACACCCCTGTAACATATGACAAAGCAATGGAGAGGAGTGATAAGGGTGACTAGTTGACAGCAAGGGAGATAGATTTGGGGTTGATCAAGCAGATGGAAGCCTGGAAGTTGGTAGAGCCACCTTGGGGGGGGGGGGGAAGCTTACTGGGAATCAATATGTATTCAAGTTCAAAACAAACGATCTGAAGGGAGGGCCCAAGTGCAAGGTCAGTGTAGCACAACCCAAAACCAGTACTAGATGTGGCTCAGGCTACTTTGTCTTAGGCTTATAGGAGTCAAGATTATGGGGAAATAGCCACAAGGACTTAACTGAGGTCCTTGGGTCATCATATTCATACTGTATATACCATAAGGGTTGTTTGTACATGTGTGCATAGTGGTCCTTGCATATCTACTTATTTATGACATCTCATGGGAGACTGTGCCTGCCATGAGGCACAGTGATTAAATACACAAGGCAGATAAGGGTCTAGCCCCTACCACATGTGTGCCTGACACTGGACAGCTCAGATCCCTCCATAGCCAGTTGTCATGTGAACTAGTCATGTGCTAAGTCTCACAGTCACATGCTTGTAAAGCAAAATAGTCTAAGTCCATTGAATGTGATACTAGCCTAAGGCAATGGGCCATAGGGCAAATTGTAACATTACCCCCATCTAAGAATCAGATTCCAGATGATTCCAAATAGGATCACAGTCAGTAAATACATTGTAGGGCCTGAAGAGGCCATGGAAACAATCAATGTCAATAAGGTTAAGCTTCTGTGGAGTGCTAGGGTTCTTCTGATGGAAATCAGCTACTGCCTCCTTCACTGACTTGAGGTTATCAGCAGGTTCCCACATCCAATCTTCTTCCCTGTATCCAGACCAGTGGACCAGGTACTCCAGACGTTGACCCTTCATATGAGAGGTGATTACATACTCAACCTCAAATTCCTCAAAGCCATCTTCTGTAACCTTCACAGCCCCAGGCTTGTACATCAGCTGGCCATCAAGGTGATTTTTATAGAATTTTATGCAGGACACATTGATTCTCAGGTAGATCCACATCCCTTTAGGTAATAGTAGTTTTACAACATTTCAGTCATTAGGTGCTTCTATCACCTTATAGGGCCCAAGCCATTGCTCAGTTAGTTTTCGGCTAATCCTCATCTCTTGGAGATTGGGATTCTCTGTGCTTAGCCACATGAGATCACCAATTTTGTACTCTGGCACATCTGATCACTTTTTGTCAGCTTGCACCTTCATGGTTTTTCATCTGTTTTCTAAGTTTTCTCAGACCTGATTTAAGGTCAACCTCATCCCCATTAGGAAGTTCTGTGCTGCAGGTGCCTTGGCATTGATCAGCTTGATCCCCATTCATGGTTCATAGGAACATGCCACTTGAAAGGGGGCTTTCTTCATAGAAGAAGATTGCCAATTGTTGTACATATGTAAATTGGGCAAGACTTAGCCATTCTGCCCAATCGTGCTGCTTCTCAGTGCAGTAAAGCTGTAGGTACTGCTGGAGTTCTCTATTCACTTGCTCGGTCTGCCCATCTGTTTGTGGGT
>JBBPKK010000985.1:0-13166 GCA_038089215.1 Tylopilus vinaceipallidus | reverse complement strand
GGGGACATAGAGAGTCTGGAGGGAGAGAGTTGATATCCGAGATACTCGGTGGAGTCAGTGTGGAACTGACACTTCTCTGGCTTGGCATACAGGCCGTGTTTTCGGAGACGTCGGAGGACTTCCCGGATGTGCTCTTTGTGTTTCTCGTGGTCCTCAGAGAAGATGAGGATGTCGTCAAGGTATACAATGACCAAGACGTCGAGGAGATCTGCAAAGATAGAATTGACAAAACGCTGAAAAGCCGCAGGGGCATTGGTAAGTCCGAATGGCATGATGAGCCATTCATACGATCCGTAGCGCATCCGTAATGATGTCTTCCATTCGTTGCCCTCGGCGATGTGGACCAGGTGGTACGCATGCCGGAGGTCAAGCTTGGTGTAGATGCGGGCGCAGCTCGGAGCGTTGAGGAGATCGGAGATGCAGGGGAGCAGATAGCAGTCTTTCTTTGTGATCTTATTGAGTCCGCGGAAGTCTATGCAAAGGCGGAGTGAACCGTCTTTTTTGCGGACAAAGAGTACCGGGGCTGCATGGGCAGAAGAGGAAGGGCGGATGAAGCCCATAGAGAGGTGTTCGTCGAGGAACGCTCAGAGGGACTCAAGCTCGGAGGTGGAAAGGGAGTAGGTGGTACCTATCAGTGGAGATGCGCCCTCTTCCAAGTCAATCTTTAGATCGAATTCGCGGTGTGGAGCAAGCTTGGATGCTTTGCTCTTGCTAAAGACATCTGCGAAATCGTGATACTCTGGAGGAACTCTGGAGAGATCGGCTGGTTCGGGGTTGGTAGAGGCAGAACGAAGTTCGCTCTCCGGAGGGCGGAGTGACAGTGAAAACTGCACAGAGCCTTCTAGGCGACAGGCGAGTGCAAAGGTGGGGGTGCTGATAAGCGCGATATGGGGGGCCTTGCGTTCAGAGAAACGCGGTGAATTGGTGGGGATGGAGTCAGCCGGAGGAGTGATGTCCGGAGGCTGCGGAGATGAGCTCAGTGTTGCTGGCATGGGCTGCTCGGATGTCCGGAACGAGATACTGCTCGAGATCCAATCAATCAACAGATTGTAGCGGGTGAGCCAGTTGTGTCCTAGAACAATGGAACAGGATCCATCTAGCAGAGTGACATAAAATGTCGTTGGAGTGATGTCACCGGTAGGAAAGCAGATAGAGAGGTCGAGTGCTTGAGTTATTGTAGCGTTCGAGGTTCCGTCGAACAAACGGAGGGAAAGCGGAGGGACAGAGTAAGTTGAAAGTTCATGTTTATTGACAAATGAGGTATCTATGAAACAATCGGAGGAACCGGAGTCGATCAACGCAGGGAAAGAAGGGATGTCATATGATACAAGAGAGACTGATGGCATAAGTGATTTCGGATCTAAGAGAGCAGACGCGTTGAGTCGGAGCTCCTTGAGTGCACGTGAAGAGTCAATGCAACCTCCATTCCGTGCAGAGTCACGGAGGTTGCTGGCTATTTTTTTCCCTCGGAGGAGGCCTCCGGTTTAGCTTCCGGAGTTTCAGTCTTGCTGGCTTGAGCCTTAAATGCCTGGGATGTAGACTTCAGGCAGTCCTTAGCTACATGCCCTGCTAGACCACAGAACATGCAAAGATTGCTGTCGAAGCACTGTTTGCGCTTGGCCACAGTGAGCTTGCTGTCTTTGCCCAACTTTGACGATAAGTCGGGCTTGGAGGAGGCGGACACTCCGGAGTTGGTGGAAGTGCTGGCAGACTTCCCCTTAGACTCTTTAGCAGAGCCGGACGTACCAGCGGAGGGTGATGATGGGGCGGAGGGCTTGTCGGACGCCTTGGGAGGATTGGAGGAAGGCTTTGCCTGACAGCTAATCTCCAATTTGCGCTCCCAGTAGCAAGCATCGATGGCGTGGGCGAGCTGGCAGAGTTTGGAGAGGGTGGGGGGTTTGCCAACTTGCAAGATCTCATCTTTGATGCGGTCCAGGAGACCGTTGTAGAAATGGTGCCAGAGGGCACCTTCTCCGTAGCCCCGGACTTGGGACACGATCCTGTTGAATTCAACGACATACTTATTGATGCATTGTCCGTCCTTCATTGTCAAATGGTCTAGTTGATGCTCTGCATCTCCGACCGGGTCATGTGGTCTGAAGTTTGTTTGAAGCTCTAGGACGAACTCCTTGAAGTTGTCCATCCAGAGTGGGCGGAGTGCCAGATCTTCCATTTGTAGGAGGTCCGGTTCGAACCATTCGAGCGCCATGCCCTTGAGATAGGACTGGGCGAACGTGACCTTGGCATGGTCGGAGGCGAAAGCCTTGGGACGGTCTTGGAAGTTGAGCTCACATTGGACTAGGAAAACCTGGAGTTTGCGGGGATCTGTGCCATCAAACTGATCGGGTTCCCGGACCTTTGTCCACTGCGAAGATTTGGACAATTTCTTCTTTGATGAGCGGGCAAGGCCGCGGATGGTGCTTGCGAGGCTTGCAAGCGTATCCCGCAGGATGCGCTCTTCATCATCTGAAGAGTCGGGGTCAAGGTCATCCCCTTGGAAATCGGAGTCGCTGTTGGAGGGGTCATCTCCGGGCTCGTCCAGGTTCTCAGGGTTGCCTTTGTTGCTGGAGGTGTGGAATGACACGTCGGCTGGTGCGTTGTCGGCGAGCTCTTCGATGCGTGCTCCCGGAGTAGGGGAGTGCGGAGGTGAGCGGGCCTGAGATGCGGAGGCCGGAGTGCGTCTGGCAGAAAAACTATGAAATTGTTCTACGAGGTCGGGGCCTCGGCGACTACTGCCAAAGGCATGTAGGGGATTGAATCTGGGAGAGACGGGAGGATTGGCGATTGCTTGCAAGCGGGATCTGGTGACTCGAGTGGCCATGATGAATAGGGAGTCAAAGCAAGAGTGAGTTTGAATATACTGTTAAACTCGGGTGACGGACTCGGGGTAACTCTGAAGGTCCGGAGTTGAGGGGGTCAGACAGGACTTGGCTTCACCGTATGTGGTGCGCCCTTGCTTTGACTCGGTCCCGGATTTGCAGAGAGGTCAGAGGTTGGAGTTGGTAGTCATGCAACGACAACCAAAGGCAAGGTGGGAGAACGTCTAGTTCTGTTGATATTCAAACTGAAGAAATACATGGCGTATTCTACAGAGTTTATATATGGAGGGAATCGTATTACTAAGTCCGGATGTTGGATGACAGAACATACCAGAGGGTCGGAGGTAAACATGTGCCGGGCATCGCCTCGGAGCTGTGCTCCTAGGCGAGCACTGGTCTCAGAGGTATCTAAGCGAAGAATGGAACGTAAAGGATGAGTAACGAAATGGGGACGTAAGAGAGGTGATCATAGGGTATTACTAAACTACATGTCTGAGTGTCGTAAGTACAGAGATAATGGAAATCAAACCAGGGTTGGTACCAGAGATGGTACCGGATATGGCGGAGTTGCACTTCGTGGATTTAGGGATATGACAGCACCTCTAACCTTGATGAAGGCATTGACGTCATCATTGCTGCTCAAGGTAGGACCAGTGGGGATGGCGGCGACAGCGAGGGCCCAAGTGGTGCTGGTGGAGCGGAGGTAGGCCTCCATGACGGGCCACCAGCTGTTCCAGTTGGAACTGTCGAACTTGGAGACATTGGAATCAAGATGGGAAGACATTTGTTGGTTTCTGTAAGAGACAAACATAAGCTTGAGTCTCATAAAAACAGACCAACAAGGTTTCTCCCTACACATGGTAGCGAGTTGGTCGCATGTACTAAGTACAGCAGGTGACTTTTCTCAGCTACCACCATAGAGGTAGAGCAGGATGGGCGGTAGAACCAGTGGCCATCTCTTTTACATCTGGTTGTAGGTGTGTGAAAGAACTTTTCATGCTTACCTAACATTACCCCTAACCCTATTTCTTTTCTCTCTTCTTTTCTCTGACCACCCGGTCTAGATGCATCCCCGACTTCCTCTTCGGACTTCCCTTCCACATCGGGATGCACAGCTGACAGGAAATGCCGACGACTCTAGATGAGTCACCGGAACCACACATGACTCATGGCTACCAAATCAGGCAAGTGACTCATGATGACTGCGCTTTGACTCATCCATGCTGCGCATGATGACATCACGACTGTGCATGATGACATCACGACTGTGCATGATGGTTACCCTGGTTACGAGCTGTGTCACTGCCTCCATCATGACTCAGCATAACTCACCCTGACACACTTCGACTCATTTCCCTTATATGGTTATCATTCTCGCACAGACCACCCTACCTAATCGGGCCTAGCTCAAACATATATAAGGGATGGTCCACACCCATGTAATTCCCCAGTTTTGATATAGTCTTTTCTTCCTTGAACTATACTCCTGGTATTGAGTCTAATCTCTACCGGGTAACTAGTTGGTATATCCAACACATTCCTAGCCTCCAGAGTATCTCTTGGGTGTGTCCCTGACATTATATCAAAACTCACTATCTGGACCTTAGGAATATGGTTCAACCACTAGTGGTGTTATCATCACACAAGCTTAGCTACTGGAGACCTGAGCGTCCCGTGCTAATAAAGGTCAATTCTATTCATTCCCCCATCCTGACGGTGTGAGGTCTTTCCCGCCGTTATTGCTTTTAGAAGCCGAAGAAGAGTACTGGAACAACCCTTCCTCCTTCTTCACACTATTGTTGGCTTAACAGCCCTATCGCAAGTTAGCGACTCGTAGCTACACCAGCGCCATCACGCAGTTTTCACCACGCCTTTCCCTTATGCCATTGTCGTTGAACTGATAGTTCCGACCTTGACTTTCCAATTTTGGATATGAGGCATTGCGACAAGCATCCTCACATTCAAACAATCCTTTCAATTCCTCACCACAGAATTTCGTTTCGGTTTTCGAATCTTTGTCATTCACTTCCCCACCAATCACCAGCAAGACACCCCAGCTGATTACTGGAGCACTGTCTGGCCCGAAAGTTGGGATCATGATGGATTTGACACCGTTTAAAAACCTACAAACCACTACCCTGGATCCATTCACTCTCGAGTATCTGTACCAGGACTCCATTGCCGAAGGATCAACCTCGAATACATTTGCATCAGACCAGGCGTATCACCGGACATCACCCACTCCATGGTACGAGGAGGACAAGGAGAATACCAGACACCCTCCACCCTATCAACCAGAACCAGTCGAGTCACAGAACTCGAAAGACATCAGAAAGATCAGGCCTTGGCGCGCTGCCCCAAGGAAGAACATCGATAAGATCAAGAAAGCCAAAAAGCCAAAGGTTACGAAACCTCCCTATTGGCCACCAGGCATTCTCGAATACATCCGAACCCACTCCTATGATGTAGGTGAAGATGAAGGCATAATCTTCACGCTCTTCTCAGGAGGACTGAACGCCATCAACTGCGGAGTCGAAGTTACCATTATCCACAAAGACGACCAAGCTGGATTCTTCCAACCCCACAAAGAATACAACCACCGTGGAACCCTATAAAAAGCCGACACCAAGAAAAACAAGGATGACCTCCATGGACGTCTCCACTTTCAAGGCGGCTTTGACAGACGTCGTCGGGGAAGACCTGATGATCGGACAAGAAGCAGAGGGCGAGGATGATGGAGTCGAGGCCTCCGTCCACAACCCCTCGTGAGCCGGATCACCGGGGCCACCAACCCCACAACCCAAACGCACCGAACGAATCTATTATAGAGGAGTTCAACAAATCTGGCAGAACCAAGGGTACGCCCTCTCGAACACAACACAAGTGCTGCTCTACGCGGAGTGGCGAGCCAACTACGTCAAAGGCGGGGTGAACCTAGCCAGTGTCCCCCCAAGGCCAATGATGTGGGACCATCGTGGAGTTATGCAACACCCTGGATGGGATATGTTCAATGAGAAGGAACCTGCCATTCCACCGGCACCCTTACGACCGATGCCACCACAGTCAGGAGCAGCTGAGCGCCCTGCTGCAAGCATTGGAAAATCAATCGCTGCAAAACCGGAGTCATACAATGGCAGCAAAACCAAGTACATGGAATGGGTGAGAAGTCTCAACTTCTACATCGATGGTTTCCTCCAGGAGCCATCCGACTATCACAAGATCCTGATAGCCCTCTCCCACATGAAAGGAAACAACACCGCCGGACGATTCGCAACATACTGGGCAGGACAACATGAACGACTCTTGCAACACTCCTGGCTATCGTTCAAAGAAGCCATGGCAGACTCATTCCTGCCCTCAGATTATGTTAAGGAACAAGAACGAACGCTTATGGGACTCAAGCAAGGAGGAGGATCTGTCGAGGACTTCTTCATCCAACTCCGTCAACTGTTGGTGGAAGTCGGAATCGACATCAACATCGACAGCTCCAAGTTCATCGTTGGAATCATATGTCAAGGCATTCAGGCAACCATCATTGATCACGTGGAACAGCACCAAGACGAAATGCTTGACAGTGACTCCATTGCCAAGTGGGAAGTGACCTGCATCCGAGCAAGTCGGGTCCTCACGGAACAGAGGCAGAGGCATCAACAAAACCCCCACTCCACTGGTCAATGAAGTCCTGCGTCTCCCGCTGGCAAGACACAAACCCCTGCCGCGACGAATACCACCACGCCCAAACCTACCATTCATCCCAACGCCACCGGAACCTTTGGAGGTCGTGGCGCCCCCATGGACTTATCAGAAGCCAAGGCAAAAGGCCTGTGCTTCAAATGCAGAGAGAAATACCCCTGCGTGCAACACCCCCCTCGACCAAGGAAGATCATCAGGATGATGAAAATAGACGGTATTGAGGTGGAGTATGAAGAAGGTGCAAACCTCGCCGAAATCATGGCCACTGTGTGGCCCCCCAAGAAAGAAATCATTAAGAAGGAGAGCCAAGAGAATGGCTCAGGTTTTGTAAACGAACAGTGAGCGAGAGTCCCCTCACTGTTCCGTCGAAAGTTACTGCTCCACGTTCTTCCCCTATATCGCCATTGGGCTGTATTAGCAGTTTTAACAAATATACTGCATTAGAGGTCGAAAAGTGCAGTGAATCAGAGGACTCAGAAGAAATGGAAGTGCCACTGGTAAGACTCCCATTCATGAAAACAAATAAGCGGGCACGGACACCCGAACGTGGAACTAAACATTCTGCGGGGCTGGACCTATTCGCCATCGGACAGGTAACGCTGCTGAAGCGAGCCCAGACGCTTGTTGAAACAGGAGTAGCCATGGCTATTCCAACTGAACACTACGGGCGCATCGCACCCAGAAGCGGCTTGGCACTGAAACATCAGATAAGTGTCAATGCAGGAGTCATCGACGCTGACTACCGGGGCGAGATCAAGGTCCTCCTCGTCAACAACGGAGACCAAGATTACATCATCGCAGAAGGGGACAAGATCGCCCAAATAATCATCGAGAAAATCGCGACTGTCCAGCTAGAAGAGGGGGTTAGCCTTCCCCAGACAAAAAGGCAAAACAAAGGGTTTGGATCGACTGACACCAGACCAAGTGAAGTCGTAGCATCGCTGGGTCATAGCGAATGGAGCTCCCCAGAGCGAGTGCCCGAAAGATCGTCAACAGTGACTGGAATGCCACCGAGGCAAATCTGGGAGAACGGAGGCTCTGTGGACCCGAGTCCACATCCGATCAACAATTCCAGTCACTGATCTGGTAAGGCAATGCGACGGAACACGGAACGGCCATGGTCAATCCCATGGATGATGAGAAGTTTGCAACATGAGGACTCAATGCGACCCATGAAGCACCTTCTCGATTACGTACATGAAACCCGAAGGGCGGAAGTCACCCCGCTCCTGATCAAACAGATGAAGGCCATGACAGAACACGATCAGGCCATCACCCTCATGGAACTCCGACAAAAGTGCCGCCACAAGAGGCACAACAGCGGAAATTCCCTGGAAATTCACTGCACAATCAGAGCGGCAGACCACTGGAAATTCAATGTGACTGCTCTCGTAGACAGCGGTTGCACAGGATCGTCAATCAGTAGGGCCTTCGTAGAAGAGCACGGCCTTCCCACACACGAACTCCCAAGACTGATCCCTGTCTATAATGCCGACGGAACCCCAAACTCGGCAGGATCGATCAAGGACTTTGTGATGGTTGAGCTCATCATCGGGGGACACATCGAACAGATCTCGTTGTCTGTCACCAGACTGGCAAGCAACATCATGTATCTGGGATACGATTGGCTCAAGTTACACAACCCAATCGTCGATTGGAAGGGACACTCGATGACCTTCAAGTGTCCTGAAGATCACATCCCGGACCTCATGCCAGACCCCAATGACGAGAACGAAGACGAAATATACGATCCAAGGGCCTATGGTGAAAGGCTCTATCAAGTAAACGTTCAGGAGTACGTCCAACTCCGAAATGTGTCTACCAATATAGCTGCAGACGCCAATATGGCAAAGGCAAAGAAAACCTTCGAGGAGGCTGTACCAAGGGCATACCACGGGTACAAAGACATCTTTAGCAAGGAGTTGTTCAACGAATTGCCCCCTAGCCGCCCTTGGGACCACACCATCAACCTGATCGACGGAGACCACACAGTGGATGGGAAGATCTACAACCTGTCCCCCGTCGAACAAAAAGAACTCAATGCCTTCTTAGAAGAGAACCTGATGTCCAAACGGATCAGACCATCAAAGTCGCAGTTCGCCTCACCTTTCTTCTTCATCAAAAAGAAGGACAGCAAACTCTGACCGGTCCAGGACTATCGGAAATTCAATGCCATAATGGTAAAGAATCGATACCCCCTTCCCCTAATTGGAGAGTTAATCGATAAGCTCAACGGGAGCAAATTCTTCACCAAGCTAGACATACGGTGGGGATACAACAACATCCGAATGAAGGAAGGGGACGAATGGAAAGCAGCATTTAGGACAAACCGCGGACTCTTCGAGCCCTTGGTAATGTTCTTCGGTCTCACGAACAGCCCAGCAACGTTCCAGACCATGATGAACCATCTCTTCAAAGACCTCATTGATGAAGGCCACGTCCTAATCTACATGGACAATATCATCATCTTCATGGCCACCATTGAAGAGCACCGAAAGATCACAAAGATGGTTCTGGAACGGCTACGCGAACACAAGCTGTGGCTGAAGCACGAAAAGTGCGAATTCGAACAAACCGAAACAGAATACCTCGGACTCATCGTGTCCGGCGAAGGAGCCAAGGTGGACCCCATCAAGGCAAAGGCTGTATGGGACTGGCCTGTCCTGAAAGGAAAAAAGGACGTCCGATCATTCCTCAGATTCCTCAACTTCTACCGGAGGTTCATCAAGGACTTCTCAAAGATAGCACGCCCCCTAAACGCGCTCACCTCCAAGACGAAGGACTTCCTTTGGGACGAGGCATGCCAGAAGGCATTTATCATGCTCCGCGACTCCATCATGGAAGTGCCAACCCTAGCAATGCCAACAGCTGACACCCCATATCGGGTTGAAACTGATGGTTCAGGAATAGGTTTGGGAGCGGTCCTGTCCCAGAAACAGGACGAAGTTTGGAAGCCAATCGCCTTCATTTCCAGGAGTCTCAACGACGCGGAACGAAACTACCACGCCGCCGACCTGGAAATGCTCAGCATCATGTGGGCTCTGAAGAGCTGGCGCCACTATCTCCTCGGCGCTACCCACCCATTCGAGATTTGGACCGACCACAAAAATCTCGAATTCTTCAAAAAACCTCAGGACTTGTCACGCCGACAAGCCTGCTGGCAGCAGCAACTGCAGGAGTACCACTTCTCCATCGTGCACAGACCAGGTCGCACGAACCCTGTGGACCCTCTGTCCAGGAGGCCAGACTATGAAGAGGGGGTGGAGCTCGACAACAAAGCTCAAATCCTACTTCCAAATGAAATTTTCATCCAAACGGTCATCTCCATAGACGAAACCATAAAGAAACTCCAGTACAAACGAGAACGGTACGCCAGAGAAGGCATCAAGGAAGCCAACTCGGACTGGAAAGTACAAGATGGAGTCATCAAATGGAGAGGACTCACATATGTCCCAACAGACAAAGCGCTTAGGGAACAAATTCTACAGGAGAACCACGATCACCTGGCTGCAGGACACCCAGGGGCCAGATGAACCCGAGACCTCATCATGACAAACTACTACTGGCCAACCCTGCGATGTGACATGGACGCCTACGTGTGGAAGTGCGATGCTTGCCAGAAGAACAAGGCTAGGACCCAACAGGGAACTACACCGTTAAACCCGCACTCAGTACCCACCCAACCTTGGCAGCACATCTCTGTGGATCTTATCAGACCCTTACCGCAGTCTCAAGGACAAGATGTAATTCTCGTGGTTGTAGACCGATTCAGCAAGATGATCAGACTGTTCCTGACCCGCATGGACGTAACCACCTGCAGAGTAGCAGAGATATTCCGGGAACACATCTTCAAGCTGCATGGTTTACCCACAAAGGTTATCTCAGACAGGGGACCTCAGTTCGTCTCCCACTTCATGAAGGACCTATACATACTCCTGAAGATTGAAGGCAACCCTTCGACCGCATACCATCCCCAGACTGACGGTCAGACAGAGTGGATGAACAGGGAAGTGGAGACTTACCTGAGAATCTACTGCAACAACAAGCAGGACAACTGGGTCGACCTGTTGGCCACGGCGGAGTTTGCCCACAACTCCAAAACCTCCTCCACCACCCAACACTCCCCGTTCGTCCTGAACTACGGTCACCAACCCCGCGCATTTGAAGGCACACGAAAGGAGGTGCGCAACGACTCCGTGGATGAATTCGTGGCACAGATGAAGGACACCCGGGCGAAAGCAGAACAAGCCCTACGGGACGCCGTGACCACAATAAAGAAATTCCACAACCGAAACGCGAAGGAATGAACAGAATACAAACCAGGAGACCTCGTCCTCCTGGATGCTGCGCACATCAGATCGGACAGACCCGCCAAGAAGCTAGACCAAAAGTTCTATGGTCCCTTCAAGGTGGTCAAGAAGGTCGGCGCATCTGCGTACCAGCTGAAGCTCACAGAAGGCTGGCGCAGCATTCACCCGGTCTTCAATGAATCGCTCCTCTGGCCATATTGGAAAGGAGATCAACCGGTGGAAATCACCTCGCCCGCACTCCAGGTGACTCATGCCCCCCGACCTCTCACAATCCAAGACAGCTGGGAATGCCACGGGCTGGTTGAGTATCTGGTGCACGAGGAAGGAAATCCACGAGAAGAGGACACATGGGTCAGGGACAAGGACGCCTGAAGCACAACCTACTACCAGCATATAGCGTGGCTCAGGTTACTCTCAAAGGCTTATAACGAGTCAAGTAGAGGGGAATGCCACAAGGACTTAACTGAGGTCCTTGGGTCGTCATATTCGAGTATATATACCATACAGCATGTTTGTAGCTATTGACTACTGGTCCGTGCGTATCTACATATGTAGGTATGACATAACGTGAGAGAGAATGATATCATAATGACGTCTCGTGGGAGACTGTGCCTGCATGAGGCGGTCTAGAGCACCATGAGGTGCGGCGTTAGTGCCATGTGGCACGGCGATCACAGATAAGCGCCTCGAGGCGCGGTGATTAAATACACGAGGCAGATAAGGGTCTAGCCCCTACCACGTGCGTGCCTGACATCCGGACAGCTCGGATCCCTCCAAAGCTGGTCGTCACATGAACTAGTCATGTGCTAAGTCTCACGGTCACGTGCTCATAAAGCAAAATATGTCTAAGTCCATCAAGTGTGATACTGGCAGCTTAGGGCAAATCGTAACAACGCCGATCACCTCCGGGACCAAATCAAAGTGTTTCATCAAAAACACCCAACCAAGCCAAGACCCCAGCCGTGCATGGTGCTGAGGCAAATTGATGAAAACACACCGGACTCCCCTTGCACCTGCCCCATCTGCTCCAAAACACCCATCCCTCTTCCCACCGGTCTATTCTCTACCCCCGAGTTCCTGGAATTTCGAAAGCGGTATAACTGGCTGCCCACTGAGGCATTCGAAGATGCTCCTATCGCCGGGATGTCAATTTTAGAAAGGGGGTGATGAAAGAACTTTTCATGCTTACCTAACATTACCCCTAACCCTATTTCTTTTCTCTTTTCTTTTCTCTGACCACCCAGTCTAGACGCATCCCCAACTTCCTCTTCGGACTTCCCTTCCACGTCGGGATGCACAGCTGACGGGAAATGCCGACGACTCTAGATGAGTCACCGGAACCACGCATGACTCATGGCTACCAAATCAGGCAAGTGCCTCATGACGACTGCGCTTTGACTCATCCATGCTGCGCATGATGACATCACAACTGCGCATGATGGTTACCCTGGTTACGAGCCGTGTCACTGCCTCCATCATGACTCAGCATAACTCACCCTGAAGCACTTCAACTCATTTCCCTTATATGGTTATCATTCTCGCACGGACCACCCTACCTAATCGGGCCTAGCTCAAATGTATATAAGGGATGGTCCACACCCATGTAATTCCCCAGTTTTGATATAGTCTTTTCTCCCTTGAACCATACTCCTGGTATTGAGTCTAATCTCTACCAGGCAACTAGTTGGTATATCCAACACATTCCTAGCCTCCAGAGTATCTCTTGGGTGTGTCCCTGACAGTGTGCCATAGTTTGGCCCAACTCTACTTCCAGAGGTAACCAGCTAGGCTAGTAATCAGCTCAGCCCGAAAGCAAGCATCATACCACGCTAAGCAGGGCTCATAACCTGTTGAACAGGCTTGTTGCACAGCAGGCAAGCCTAGTGGCTACTCACCGAGTGGTGTGCTGCAGTATGCTGCTACTGATGGTGGATGTAGGAAGACAAGAGTCTATTAGAACTCAGATGACTGAGTCTGAATCTATATACCATACAGGTATCACATGATTGGGGTATCACTACTGTATTATTGGTAATAGTAAGCTACCTATGGGAAGTGGAGGTTGCATTCCATGTATATGTACTAGCATCCATTCAACACATGCTTGTGCATATTTTCTTGATGGACGTCGAGTTGTTACAGGTTTTTGGGACAAGACAGTAAAAATTGTCGCATACACACTAATCATACATAAAACAAGGTGGACAGGTGGGTGCACTTTTCATAAAGCATCAACCTCCATGGCATCCGCTGCATCAAATTTCGCTTCCATTGTTTCTACAAGTCCGGGCTGGAAATGGAGTCAGTAAATATATAATGTAGCGTGTTAATAAAATACATACTC
>JBBPKK010000984.1:0-13172 GCA_038089215.1 Tylopilus vinaceipallidus | reverse complement strand
CATCATGTAGCTCCTAGTTCGTCACTACGCACCAATCATCGTAGACGACCTGCTCATCAATGATACAGTACAACAGAGAGGTGATGAGAGTTGGCCAACAAGGTGAACATGCGTTGTACGTGCATGCTTTCACCCGCGTTCCTACACATAGGCTGACCGCGCGCCTCGTGTCTCTGGTGCTTCATTGCCCTTTTGAGTTGCGCACCCCTGCACAACATACCACTTTCGCTATCACAAATTTTTACTTCACTTCCAACACAACTAGGGGTTAATTCAAGGATCAAATAGTACGATGGCAGCTTGCGAACATGGAGCAAACACCAACAATGAGTGCGACTCAAGGAAAAGCTGCCCCCGCTCCAGCGGTAGACCTGTGCTTGCAAGACACCCGAACATGATGTATTGCTCTCGCCAGCAAAGACTAGTTGTAAAGTGGTGTGTTGGCCCTTCGTCAAAAATTGACGGGTGATCGTGACGATGAACCCAATTTTTCACCCCATAGGTCGATCATAGCATCCCAGAGTGTGAGTCCAAGGTGAATCCCACCGCCGAGACTCGTGTGGTACGAGAATTCGAACGATTTCGAGCATGAGCATCTCAGTTTTGGTCTGGAGACGAAGAAAAAGGTAGTTTCCCCTCACTGGAAGGGGTCCGAGGACCACTGTCACCTGTCCCACCACAGGCCAAGGCTACGAAGAGTAAGCAGCACGAGAGGGACAACTTGAACGACGCACTAACACACGGTTGACCGATTGGTTGCCCATGGCACGGCGCAGCTTGGACACGTCGGCCACCGCGAGGACGTTTGCGAGGACGCACAGTTATGCCATTGTTTCCTTGCCGGGTGCATCCTCGACCTGCGTCTCGGTCCATGATAACAGGGACGACTCGAGGAGGAGCAACGTACACGTTTGTGCATTGCACATCAGGTTTGCTAGCATCTGCCTCACTGTCATGTTGGCGATGCACCAAAAGGGTTAGATGACTTGCTCACTTCTTGATACGGGCAGCTCGATACCGCTCTCGACTCTCTGTTATCTAGACTTGACCATCTGTTGTCCAGGCTTTGCAATCACACGTGATGTATTGATAGTTACTAAAACTTTTCTTCTTTTCTCTCCTCAGCCCGTGACGCGATGGCTGAGGTGAGACTTATATTTGGTCTTCATCTTGACACCTATTAACTGAGCGACTACCTAGATCTGACACCGTGTGCTTTAAGTAGTTAATGTCAGTCCGTGACTCGACGGCTGAGATCTGACACCGTATGCTTTATTTTCCTACATGTCGGTCCTGGGTTTCTCTGATGAATCGAAGTGATGGACATCCAATATGCCGGTATGCAACACGGCATCGTGTTTCGCGCTCTAGAACGAGCTTGCTACCAAGTCTCATGTATGGTGGCATTTCAGGACCTTCCGATTGTCCCTGTTCGCCATCCCATAGCTAGCCTCCGTAACATTCACACACACCTTTTCCAGCCATCTGAGCCACTGTATAGTATGCCGAACAGCATTGACACGTCAAACACGTCAAGTTCAGGACGCTGGAACAGGAAGCGCACCGTACGCGGATAGATGAAATTCGACGCGGAAAAGATACCACACAGGGCGTGCAGCAGAATCAGCGTCGTGGACGTCAGTAGCAGCCGAGGCGGGTGCATTATGCTCTTAAGCGGGTGGAACACGTAGATCACTTGCGGAGCCCCGTGCATCTCTGATCTCCTCCGCAAAACGCCAGTCTACACACGGTTGGCTTTCGTGCCACCCACCGCCACGCTCTCCACACGCTCGCGATTTGACTGAGATATCAAACGAGCAAGCTGACAACGTTACTCTAGATTCCAGAAGCTTGCACATGCACTCGAGAGCCCGAGTAGGGTAGGACGGTACTAATGTCATTCATGTGAAGAGGCGATTGAAGAGTTCACGGAACACGTCGGCCACCCACCAGGGCCGCTGTGGAATAATTTTGGCAGACTTTACGCTGGAATGAGCTACGTGTGGGAAGAATTGGGCAACAACATACCTTGTCATCCAAAGAAAATGCTCCGAAAACTGCTTTTCGTTCCCATCTAGATCCAAAGGTCGATAAAGGGTCAAAGGACTCGAGCGCTGCGAAAATCTGTTCACTGCGGGTGCCACTGATATAAGAATTCAATTTTCGAATTCATCGGGGAGAAAAAAACGTCCTGATGACAGCAACACCATACGAGTGATCCGGGAGATGGTACGAAAAGATCGGGAGGAACGAAGAGAATAGAGACGCCGCAAAGGCCTGCACCGACATCTAGAAATTGCTTAGGGGACGAAAAGATGACGGAACAAGGACGAACAGAGTCGTTTGCCGCCCAAACATCGAAAAGAGGGGTGATTTGGGGTTGGCCGACATGCGCATGCCGGCGAAGCTTTAACGCGCTTCTGGTATCTTGCCATTTCTATGACGCCCTGAACATGGGTAGTGGCCGTTGATAAGGCTGTGGATCGTAACCTTTACCTGCTGGCCTTACGCAGCGGTGGTACGGGTGCTTGTGCACTCAAATCACCAAGGGCCCCATGCAGGGATTCCGTCGGGATTTAGACGCAAGTACCCACGGGACCGATAACCCCTGGATTCGCTCTGGCACCATGTTCTCTCTGATCAATCTATCGCATCTCTCCCATCTTTGTTTGACACTGTCTACCTCTGGGTCGCTCCCCTCCGCGTCCGTGATCCCAGCTTCCACCTTCCACTAGTGACCACAGCTATATCCTTTCACCTTCGGGATACCCATCCACTTATTTGCACCACTGTATACCCGGGCGTGCTCGGGTTGTGAGTACCTGATGCCACGGCGTGCCTTTGGGGAGGGCTTCAACGCACCTCTTTCGGTGCCACGTCCTTGTGGCATCCTACCCCGAGTCGGCTACATTTTCGTCTTGGTGAAACCGTTTCCTCCGAAATGACAGAAGGACAACCCCAATCGCTGGACATGGAGCACTCAGACCTTGGATAGCCTGAGAAATAACACGGACGACGATACCCTCGCGATGATTAGTGCCTACCACAGGCTCATGGGATCGTATGGACCGTGATGCAATGCCAGCAGATGGATGACCTCCTGTTGTAAAACAGCAGTTGGCACCAACGTTCGACTGTCATAGGGTTACGCCTATGATCTGACTGGCACAGGTTTCCCATCTGTGAGGCCGCTTCGCGTATGCATGGCCTGTGGGAAGGGTTGGAATGCACTCCAAGAGACGATGATTGAGCGATATATTGTTGTGAAGGCATGGAGCAGCATCTGGAACGGAAACATGACTCACCCTGGAAGAAAGCATTTCTTACTGTTCTCAACCTTGATGCTGGTCAGCTGCTAGTCCTTGTTCGAGGTGTAAGCTCGGACACGTCAGAAGCAATGTGGAAGCGACTTCCTCAGTGAAAATCGATATAACTTCTTGCATGCACACGTCTATCTCTCATGCTGACCATCTTTCACAACACTCATTTGCATCCACGGTATGACCTGATGGATGTATGAGTGAGACATGGAAACGTGGAAATGCACGAAGCCCGCTTGAAAACGCGTTCGGTCGTTTATTCACATTGTTTCTATCTCAGGTAAAGCATGTCTGGAGCATTTGTCTCAGGAGGTTTCGAAGTCATGATAACATGGTGGTGATCAGACTTGCTGCGATTAATGATATTTCTGTGTTTGCGAGTTGATCGTATGGCGGAAATACGGGCACACTGTTCCCAAGGCCGAGTTCATGGCAACATATATGTATCAAACTACGAAGGATACCGATAAGGGCGCGCAAAAGGCGAGACTAGGTTGGGACGCCAGTCATGGCCCATTTCACTCCACATCTTGCGTGCAGTCCGTGTCTTTTCCTCCTGGATATTTGGATGAGGGACAGAAAACGAATCGGACGAGAGTGTTGTTCAGATCCGCTAGCATGATCCAAAAAACCCCGAGACTCACTGCAAAGACACGAGATACATTCTGGACACTGATTCCCTTTCCCTCTTCAGCAATTGCAAGATGTTGGTCGTCGGGTGAGAATGCGATTGAACGTATGTCGGATGGGAAATAAGTGAAACCAAGCCAGGTGTTTGTCGACATGTCCTGAAAGGCGACGAGACGGCCGGAGGAGTATGCAAAGAATTGTCCATGCTTTGGTAAGGCGATGCACGAGGGTCCACTGACTCTGGGAACCGGAAACTCCATGACTGTTGACCCAGTGAATGCATTGATTTGCCTGGCTTTGTCATTGGATAGGACAAAGAGGTGACTGTTGAGCCAGGAGAGACCAGTGTTGAAGTATGGAGCTACCCCTGCTCGGATGTCCACAAGCAAGCGACCATCGTTGCTGTCCCAGACGCGAACAGAATTCCTGGTAGCTATCGCGATGCGATCGCCTTGTGGCGAGTATTTGGCTGCGGCCACATAATAATACTCGTGTTCGAGTGAAAGCACTCTTCTGCGAGTGGCGACATCAAGAACGGTGGCTTTGCCAAATGATGCAGCAATGAGTTGAGTCGAGTCGGGCGAGAAATTGACTCCGAAGATGTCGCCACTCTCCTTGTGCTCGAGGATTTGTTCGTGTGTCGCCGCATCCCACACAAACACTCGTCCCTCCAACGTCCCCGCTGCAATCTGTCTGCCATCCTTTGAGACAGCCAGACACCAGACACGCCCCGCTCTCATGCTTGCCACTTCTTTGCCGTCTTCCACCCGCCACATGTGAACCCCTTCAAGGTCGCCGCCGACGAGATGCTTGCCATCGATTGTAAATGCCACCACCCATATGTAACCGCTGGAACTGATGTTTTCTTATCCTTTTATCAGTATCATGTAGGTGCTAGTTCGTCACTACGCACCAATCATCGTGGACGACCTGCTTATCAGTGATACAGTACAACAGAGAGGTGGTGAGAGTTAGCCAACGAGGCAGACGTGCGTTGTTCGTACATGCTTTCACCCGCGTTCCCACATATGGGCTGACCACGCGCCTCGTGTCTCTGGTGCTTCATTGCTCTTTTGAGTCGCGCACCCCTGCACGACATACCACTTTCGCTATCACAAATTTTTGCTTCACTTCCAACACAACTAGGGGCTCATTCAAGGATCAAATAGTACGATGGCGGCTTGCGAACATGGAGCAAACACCAACAATGAGGAAAAGCTGCCCCCGCTCCAGCGGTAGACCTGTACTTGCGAGACACCCGAACATGGTGTATTGCTCTCGCCAGCGAAGACTAGTTGTAGAGTGGTGTGTTGGCCCTTCGTCAAAAATTGACGGATGATCGTGATGATGAACCCAACTTTTCACCCCATAGGTCGATTATAGCATCCCAGAGTCCAAGGGGAATCCCACTGCCGAGACTTGTGTGGTACAAGAATCCGAACGATTTCGAGCATGAGCATCTCAGTTCCAGTCTGGAGATGAAGAAAAAGGTAGTTTCCCCTCACTGGAAGGGGTCCGAGAACCACTGTCACCTGTCCTGGGTTGCAGTTCGAACCTGTCCCACAACAGGCCAAGGCTACGAAGAGTAAGCAGCACGAGAGGGACAACTTGAGCGACGCACCTGCGGAACTCTCGGTTGAGTGCGCTGCATCGGTTTCAGTCTCCCCCCAATCGTCTCATGCAACTCTCCAGGTATCCAGGCCTTCAAAATCTACAGAGTCACGGCAGGCGAAACGGTACACTTCTCACGCCTACCACGTGTACCAGCAGTGTCGTTGTGATTGCAAAACCTGACGCGACGGCACAATGTATCTAGAGGAAGTCATCATTAAAATCCATGATCCCCGCTACCCGGATACCGGGCTGGATAAGAAATACTTCCGCCCGTCGTGTACGTGGGGCATTCAAAATGACCGGCGGTCGCAAGCGCACGCTCAGAAAACACCCAGGTTCCCTTTTCGGCGTCTCCACGAACTCTTCCACCGTACTATCATGGGAGGTTACGAGTACACCGTTTCAAGCTAATCCAGGGGCCTACCATCCCGCGCTTCTTCCTGATGTGCGAGTTCCGGCTATCGGACCAACGTGCCATTTGACTTCCCACCATCGTGCCCGAGCACGTCCCTCGGTTGGTCTGCTCAACATCCCTGCCGAATGCTTCACGCCCGCCCTTTGTGGTCAAGTGACCCCAATGGTGGTTGCAAGGAGTCGTCTTCGGGTGTCTACTATCCTTTTCACACCTCCAGAGCAACCCGTCAAGGCCGTCGTTCGGCTAAACGTTGTAATGTCTAATGCAAGAAAGGATGAGGAGGAAGTGATATGGACGTTACGTAGTAAATTGGATGTGCGTTGGGTGAAATGATTGGTGGAAGACATGGCACTTGGATGTCGGAGTAGATGCAGGGAAATGATTAACAGATAAACTTTGACATACTGTAAATAATCGAGACAGGATTGCGTTTTGGACACGCACGATGCATGTAGTCAGCAAATGACACATACAGTTGCCCTATATCAATGACGAACATAAGTCAAACTTTCACTAACTTAGGCTCACTGGGGTGCATACGACGCGCTCAATCGAATAACCCTAGGGAGTTGAGAAGCACCTGAGCATCAGGCAGTAGCAGCAAGGGCATGCACGACCTCCCTTCTCGCCCATTGCCCAACCAGACTGATTTCTTCCCCTACAAGCGCACCCACATGCAAGCACCTTGTCAGAGTCGTCCACATGCGTGTCCCATTCGCCATTACCATGCTCGCCTGCCATGGTGCTGCTACAATCGCCTCATATCTGCGGCGCTTCCACCATCGTCGGGATCTCCATAAGTCCCTGTGCGGTGGGGCGGCAATGCCAGTGCATCTTGTGCGATGACACATGGCAGTCGATGAAGGTGGATCCCTGGTTCAAGGCGTTCAAGGGGCCCGACGGCGCGCAAAAGGATGTGGCGAAGCGTACAAGCAGGTGCGTCCGGGACGAGACCGAGATGGAGGACGACCACCACGGCTTGTTGCGGGACCACCATTTCCTTGTCTGCCAATACGCATGTAAGCTTCGACGTCAGGAAACGCATGGGATCATCCGCGCACACCTTTGCACCGTAGAATGGCACACAGATACCAACGCACGGTTGAGACCAACTGGTTTCCCATGGCACGGCTCAGCTTGGACATGTCAGCCACCAGGAGGACATTCTCAACGACGCGCAGCCACGCCATCGTTCCCTGTCAGGTATATCCCCGACCTGCACCTTGATCCACGATTACAGGGACGACTTGAGGATGAGCAACGTACACGCTTGTGCCTTTCACATCAGGTTTGCCAGAATCTGTCTCGCCGTCACTCTTCGGTCTCTCCGACAAGATGAAGCGACGGACCTCCATCTTTGGACATCGCTCCAGATGACGCGACGAGGGAGGAAATGCGGAGGGAGTGAGGGTGACATGAACGAGAGGGGTTGGGCAAAGCGCGCAGCGCTTTTGGCCCAAGACAGAGCAGGCCTGGGTGGGGCGTGAGCTGCGAGGGCGGGTGGGACCGCCTTGCAGCGGCAGCAAGGGCCTGCTGGCAGCCTGAGACCCCTGGGTGGGGAAAGCTGCGAGGCACCTCAAACGGTCCGTTTGAGGTCTGGGAGTGGTGGGTGGGTGCGACGAAAGGCGTGGTGGAACCACGACAGCGGGGGAGCGGGCAGGTGGAGGCGCAGGAAGAAGAGGACGCGCGCCGTTTACCTACGCTTGTCCGAAGACCATGCTCTGTGGCTCCGCTCGTGCCTCGCGACACCGCAGACCTCCACATATGCTGGCGCGCATCACGGCATTATGTTTCACGCTCTGGAACTGGTCCGCGAACAAGTCCCATGTATGACTCCGCTTGCCATCCCGTAGCTGGCCTTCGTAACACTCCTGTTCCAGTCGTCCGAGCTACTGTATAGCATGCCGAACGGCATTGACACATCAGGCACGTCAAGTTTAGGACGCTGGAACAGGAAGCGCACCGTACGCGGATAGATGAAATTCAATGTGTAAAAGATGCCACACAGGGCGTGGAGCAGAACCAGTGTCGTGACGGTCAGTAGTTGCCGAGGTGGGTGCATCATGCTCTTAGGCAGGTGGAATCCGTAGATGGCTCGTGGAGCACCGTGCATCTCTGATCTCATCCGCAAAACGTCAGTCCACACACAGTTGGCATTCGTGCCACGCACCGGCACGCCCTCCGCACGCTCGCGATTTGACTGAGAGATATCAAACGAGCAAGCTGACAATGTTACTCCAGATTCCAGAAGCTTGCATATGCACTCGAGCGCCCGAGTATGGTAGGACGGTGATGTCACTCATGTGAAGAGGTGATTGAAGAGTTCACGGAACACGTCGTTGGCCCACAAAAGATCCCCACCCACAGGGCTGCTATGAAGTACTTTAGTAAACTTTAAGCTAGTGGAATGAGCTACGTGTAGGAAGAGTCGGGAAACAGCATACCTTGTTATCCGAAGGGAAACTGCCTTTCAGATTCAAAGGTCGATAAAGGGTTGAAGAACTCGAGCGCTGCGAGAACAGGCTGTTCACTGCGGATGCCACTGATATAAGAATTCGATTTTCGAATTCATTAGGGAGAAAGAGTCGTCTCGATGATAGCAACATCATATGAGTGATCCGGGAGATGGTACGAAAAGAGCGGGAGGAACGATATGAACATGGGTGGCGGCCGTTGGTAAGGCTGTGGATCGTAATTCATGTTCTCTGATCAATCCATCGCATCTCTCCCGTCTTTGTTTGCCGCTGACCACCTCTTCGCTCCCTTCCACGTCTGCGATCCCAACGTCCGCCTTCCTCAGTGAACCGCAGCCTTATCCTTTCGCCTTCAGGATACCCATCCCCTCCTTTGCACCACTGTCTACCTGCGTGCGCTCGAGTCCTGAGTATCTGATGCCACGGCGTGCCTTTGGGGAGGACTTCTTTCGGTGCCCGCGCCCTTCTCGGCCTCCCATGCCGAGTCTGCCACATTTTCGTCTTGGTGAAATCATTTCCTCAGAAACGACACAAGGATGACCCACCAATCACTGGACATGGGCACTCGGACCTGAGGAACACCATGGACGAGGATGCCCTCGCAACCGTCAGAGCCTGCCACAGGCTCATAGGATTGTATGGACCATGATGCAATGCTGGCGGATGGATAACTTCCTGTTGGAAAATGGCAGTCGGCACCAGCGTTTGACTGTCACAGGGTCGTACCTATGGTCTGACTGGCACAAGTTTCCCATATGTGAGGCCGCTTTACATATGGTGCTTTCCATTACTGACCGCACGGCCTGTGGGAGAGGCTGGAATGTGTCCCAAGAGACGACGATTGAGCGATAGATGGTTGCGAAGGCGTGAAGTAGCATTTGGAATGGAAACATGACTCATCGGATGTCTCCCTGGGGGAAAGCATTTCTTACATTCTCGACCTTGATGTTGGTTAGCTACTGGTCCTTGTTTAAGGTGTGGTTGATGGTTTGAATATCAGGACTGGGCAAGCTCGGACACGTCAGAAGCGACGTGGATATGACTTCCTCAATGAGAATCGATATAACTTCTTGCATGTACATGTCTATCTCTCATGCTGACCATTTTTCATAGCACTCATTTGCATCCACGGTATGACCTGATGGATGTATAAGTGGGACATAGAAACGCACGAAACCTGCTTGAAAACGCATTCGGTCGTTTATTCACACTGTTTCTATCTCAAGTAAAAGGTATCTGGAACCTTTGTCTCAGCCTCACTGCCGCATCTAGGAAGTTTGGAAGTCATGATAACATGGTGGTGATCGGACTTGCTGTGATTGACGATATTTCTGTGTTTGCAAGTCGATCGTATGGCGGAAATACGGACACACTGTTCCCAAGACCGAGTTCATGGCGACATACATACATTCAATTACGAAGGGTACCGATAAGGACGCGCAAAAGGCGAGACCAGGTTGGAACGCCAGTCATGGCCCACTTCACTCCACATCTTACGTGCAGCCCGTGTCTTTTCCGCCTGGATATTTGGATGCGGGACAGAAAACGAATCGGGTGAGAGAGTTGTTTAGATGCACTGGTGTGATCTAAAGAGACACGAGACTTACTGCAAAGACGTGAGATACATTCTGGATGGTGATCCCCTTTCTCGCTTCAGCAATTGCAAGGTGTTGGTCGTCGGGTGAGAACGCGATTGAACGTATGTCAGATGGGAAATAGGTGAAACCAAGCCAGGTGTTTGTCGCCATGTCCTGAAAGGCGACGAGACGGTCGGAGGAGTGTGCAAAGAATTGTCCATGCTTCGGTAAGGCGACGCACGAGAATCCACTGACACTGGAAACCGGACACTCGGTGACTGTTGACCCAGTGAGTGCGTTGATTTGCCTGGCTATGTCATTGGATATGACAAAGAGGTGACCGTCGAGCCAGGAGAGACCAGTTTTGAAGTATGGGGCTCGGATGTCCACAAGCAAGCAGCCATCGTTGCTGTCCCAGACGCGAATGGAATCCAGAGCAGCTGTCGCGATGCGATCGCCTTGTGGCGAGTATTTCGCTGCAACCACCAAAGGCTTGTGTTCGAGTGAAAGCACTCTTCTGCGAGTGGCGACATCGAGGACAGTGACTGTGCTATGTGCTGATGCAGCAATGAGTCGAGTCGAGTCAGGCGAAAAATCGACTCCGAGGATGTAGTCGCTCTCCTCGTGCTCGAGAATTTGTTTGTGTGTCGCCGCATCCCACACAAACACTCGTCCCCGCACTGTCCCTGCTGCAATCTGTCTGCCATCCTTCGAGACAGCCGGGCACCAGACACCCTCTGCTTCCATGCTTGCCACTTCTTTGCCGTCTTCCACCCGCCACATGTGAACCCCGTCAATGCCGCCACCGATGAGATACTTGCCATCGATTGTAAATGCCACCGCCTGTATGTACTTGCTGGAACTGATGTTTTCTTATCCTTCATCAGCATCATGCAGGTCCTAGTTCGTCGCTACGCACCAATCATCGTGGACGACCTGTTCATCAATGGCACGGTGGTGGCGAGAGTCAGTCAGTGAAGTGGAAGCGCGTTATCGTGCGTGCTTTTATTTATGTTCCTACATATGGGCTGACCACTCGCCTCGTGTCTCTGGCGCTTCATGCTATTTTTGAGTCCCGCACCCGCCATCATGACAGACCACCTTTGCTTCGCATCCAATATAACCAGACGCCCATCCGGTGATCAAACAGTATGCATTGATGGCGACCTGCAAATATGGAGCAAACACCAACATGAGTGTGGCTCGGGGAAGAGCTGCCCACCCGCTCCAGCCGCAGACCTGTACTTGCGAGACGCCCGAACATGACATGTTGCTCTCGCCAGCAAAGACTAGTTACAGAGTAATGGGTTGGTCTTTCGTCGAAAATTGACGGGTGATCGCGATAATGAACTTGGCTTTTCACCCCATAGGTCGATCATAGCATCCCGGGGGAGAGTCCAAGGAGGCTGGAAATCCCGCCGAGCACATGGTACGAGGATCTGAACGGTTCCAAGCACGAGAAGCTCACTTCTGGTCTGGAGATGACGAAAAAAGTAGTTGCCCCTCCTCACTGGAAGGGGAGGACCACTGTTACCCATCCCGAGCAACAGTTCGAGACTGTCTCATGACAGGCAAAGGCTCCAAAGAAGAAGTAGCACGAAGGGGACAACTCGAACAATGCTCTTGCGGAACTCTCGGTTGGGTGTGCGGCATCAGTTTCAGTCTCCCCCCAATCGTCTCATGCAGCTCTCCAGGTATCCAGGTTTTCGAAATCTATGGAGTCACGGTAGGTGAAATGGTAAACTCCTCGCGTATGCCACGTGTACCAGTAGTGTAGTCGTGATCGCCAAACCTGACGCGATAGACACGATGCATCCAGAGCATGTCGTCATTAAAATATACGACCCCACTATCTATATATCGGGTTGAGTAGGAAATCCTTGTGCCCGTCGTGTCCGTTACGCATTGAAAACGAACCGGCAGCTGTAGCGCACGGTCAGAAAATGCCAAGGTTCTCTTTTTGGCATATCCACGACATCATCTTTCGAGCCCCGAAGATCCGAACAGACCTGGTCACCAATGACGCTATTCGGGAGGAACTCTTCTACAGTACTGTCATGGGATGTTACGAGTGAGCTCACTGCATATGACCATTTCAAGCTAATCCAGGGGTCTACCATCCTGTACGTGACATGCGAGTTCCAGCCGCTGGACGAACGTGCCATTCGACCATCCAGCACCGTGCTCGAGCATGTCCCCTCAGTTAGTCTGCTTGACACCCCTGCCTAATGCCTCATGGCCGCCCCTTGTACTTAGGTAACCCCAATGGTTGCAGGGAGTCATCTATGAAGGTCTTCAGGTATCTGTTATCCTTTTCACACCTCCAGAGCAACCTGTCAAGGCTGTTGTGCTGCTCAGTTTTGTGGTGTCTGATATAAAGAAGGATGAGGACCAAGTGATATGGGTGTCACGTAATAAATTGGATGTGCGTTGGGTGAAATGACTGATGGAAGATATGACACTCGGAAGTCGGAGTAGATGCAAGGAAATTATCAATAGATAAGCTTTGACATATTGTAGACAATCGAGACTAGCAAATGACACATACACATCAACGACGAATGTATGGTCAAACTTTCACTAACTTGGGCTCACTGGAGTGCATATGATGTGTTCAATCGAATCACCCTAGGGAGTTGACCAACACTCGAGCATCAGGCAGCAGCAGTAGCAGCAAGGGCATGCACGACCTCCCTCGTCGCTCATTCCCCAACCGGACTGCTTTCTTCCCTTACAAGCGCATCTTATGAGCAAGCGCCTCGTCAGCGTCGTCCACGCACGCATCCCATTTGCTATCACCATGCTCGCCCACCATGGCGCTGCCACAATCGTCTGACAAGAGCAAGATTGAATGTATATCAAAAGGAAGATGTGTGAAACCGAGCCAAGTATATGTCGAGATGCCTCGAAAAGTGACGAGACGGCCCGAAGAGTTTGTAATAAATGTTCCATGCTGGGACAAGGCGATGCACGGGCGACTGTTGGCAACAGGAACAAGCGACTTAGAGACTGTTCACCCAGTGGCTGCATCGATTTCCTGTTGTTTGGCTGGAAACGACGAAGAGGTGGTTCCCAAAGCAGACGAGATCAGAGCTGTTCCAGAGGGGGATGACGTCTAACCTCAATGTTTAAGAGCAAGCAA
>JBBPKK010000983.1:0-13185 GCA_038089215.1 Tylopilus vinaceipallidus | reverse complement strand
TGTACAGAACATGTGTTACTGTACAGTGATCCACAGATTCATGCTTCTCTGTGGATCTCTGTACAGAATGCTACAGACATCTGGATGACTGTGTGAGCTGTAGTGAAAGGGATGTTTTGCTGATGTAGCCTGCTTTTTTCAAAATGTATATGATTAGAGCAATCTGACCCCAGTCCATCCTCAAATTTCGGAGTGTTGTGGCTTCACAGACACCATATCCATGTGGGTTGTCGTTGTCATAACTAGGTGCATGCAAGATCCATGTATATGAAGATAGACACAATATTATCCCTATCGTGTGATATGAGCTTGATCGATGGGCTGATGAACTTGGGACACCATGCACTGCGACTAGAGTACCTCCAGATCCGTACAAATCAGATTGGGGCTCTGACAGCCCATCTGATCGCCACCAGTTTGCTGGCAGCAATTGCTATGCCTACTGCTCATAGCTACACAAGCCGAGACATGTCTGAGGTCTCAGATGCAGATTATTTAAAGAGCTTACTCCAAGGGGCAAGTACAGGTCACACCTGAGCTCTCTTCTTCAACTTGCTACTATGATCTGGACCATCATCTGCCTCCACCCCATCACTTGCGCATTTGTCATGCCTCCTCTGGTCGGCGGGGGCTGTTGGGAGGCTTTCAATCACCTCTTTGTCACTGAGTGATCTACAATGCACCATCAGCCCAGGTTCATCCCCATCTCAAGCAGACATACCACAATGCCATGTCCGAGTGGTCGACGGGCGACTGTTACATTTTCTCCACCCCTTCTTCTTTTTGTTCTTCCCTTTATGCTTATATGTACATTTATCCATCTTAGAGCTCATTCTAGTTGCCCTCAAAGCCCTATGGTATATGCTTATCCATGTTCTTTGTCTCACGCTCTCACTTTTCCTTCTCATCACATGGCATCTCTGCTGTGTTGCTCCCTAGTTACCATTTCGTTCTATCAGAACATTCTAATGCTGTGGACACTGCCCCGACAGTTCTTATTGCTTACGATGATTCTCTGCAGCATCTTCTCTTGTTATCTTGTCTCACACCAGCCCTAAAGTACACAGGATGTATTTAAGGACTATGGATTAGCTTGGGGGAATCCCCAGCTAAATCTGCGCAATCGTACATAGTGTTCTAGCATTCTTTGAGCGATTGGCCCGCAATCTCTCTTAGTATCCCTCTCGAGGCAAACAACGTTAGCTCTACATTAGTGAGCAACTGTGAACGTGTAGACTTCATATTGCTTCACCTTACAGCTTGCACTACGTTGTACCTAGCGTAACAGCAACAGCCGTGCATGCCGTGTATGCAGTTGATCTTGGCCACCATCGTGAGGTGGTCCACGCTGCGTCCATGTGCCGCTGGCAGTGGTGCAACAACATCTAATGCATGCCATTGTGCCACTCAGACTTGGGCTTCATCTTGCCTGCCAGGGACTTTCCAGCATCTTCTCACCTCACAGTGGGCTGGCGCGCGAGGGGCTTGGCATGCGGGAGGAGGGTTTCTGTGCACAGCAAGAGGTGTCAATGACAGTCGACACACACACATCAGGAAAAAGCTCCTTCCATAATTATGTATAAATGATAGTAAAATGTGTATAAAAATGTGTTTTATGAGATTGTATATAGAATATCAGTGGTACCAATATTGCTTGTGTGGCATATAGCCAGTATGGCACATATAATATGTCAGATCATGCATATAGTCCGACAGATCATGCATGACAACCAAACCACTAATATTCAGTAAATGCTGCTCTATGATATGGGAATAGATGAGTGTGGGTTCAAATAGGTACATGAAGGAGTGATTAAAAGTATGGAAACGAGGGATGAAAGATGAGGGATGGTCAAGGAACAGACATCGTGAATGATGCAAGATTACTAGATCCATCTAAATGGCATCAAAATCGAGCCCGAATCATAAATACTTAACTAATGTCCATTGCAGCAATGTTGGCAATATCAGTTGCTCGAGAGGTGGGCTGTCTCCTTCCCCCACTGTAGAGTTCACAAATCAGCTTGAACATGAAGCAAGATGTTTAATTATGTGCACATGCACTTGTTGAAGAGACGAGACATCAAGTGGTGGTATGCAAGCAGGTTTTGGGCCTTGATTTTTTGGAAAAGTGAGAGGAGTTCTTGATAGACATCATGAGCAGTGTCATGCGAAAAATCAATATCCTTTTCAACTCCAGTCTTGAACTTGCAGATGATATTGTACACCTTCCATTCATGATACATTGTTGTGAGATTACTAGGAGTTGAAAAAGAGAATAGCGCATACCACAGCACAAGCCAAGGCAAGCATCACCATTGGAACTTCACGCTCAGGTTTGTTTACAAGTGAGGAAACAAATATATCTTGGTGCCATTGGTAGGGAGAATTGGGGCCAATGAAAAAGAGGGTGCAGAGGAGAGAAACAATGGTCAGGTGGGAGAACGGTTTGTTCGCCTGGAATGTCTGAACCTTGAATATGTCATAGATGGTTGTCAGTGTGTACACACTGATCATCGAGGTAACTTCAACATACTCCAGGACGCAGATCACATGGGTATATAAACATGAGATCATTCAACAGCCACTCAACCATTTCTTCGATCTCCTGTGAATTGTCCTCCATTATGTGCAGATTATATTTGCTTTGGACAATGTTGTCTGCTTTTTTCTTGATAGTATAGAGGTCATTACTGATGTGCTGTGACACCTGAATATATGGTATGAACAACAAATCAAACTCATGGAAAAGATCAATATTCACCAAGCTTGTAATATCCTTTCAGTATTTGGAGTCCCCCACAATACATTGGCGGATGGATGGAAACTCAAGCTCACTTGCACTATCAACAAGAGCTGTTCAGATAATGGTAGCCTGTTCTCAGGTGTTCGGAAGCCTGATCACAGTAAGAATTTGCTTCTCAGCCCGCAGGAATGACTCTTGAACAACCTCTTGCACTGAATGGTTTTGTGCAAGCAAGCTGAGTAATGCACCATGTCCTTTCAGATAAATTAGGTCATAGGTTGATGGGCTTTCTGCAGTAGTACCACTAGTAGAACTAGAATTATTGTTCGCTATAGTGTGAGGCTGTTCAAAGGGGGACAATAAGACAGGTGGGGCTCGTGCTAGCATAGGACTTTGAGGCAGCATAGCTTGGCGAGTTACAACTGGTGGGGCACAAGTCAGCTCAGAGGACATGTTACTAGTGGTATGAGCGCTAGCATGCTGAGTTTGAGTCACCCTACTAATAGCAGATGGAACCAGGGGAATGCCGTCCTGTGCTGACTTGGACAAGACGTGGCCTGGCTGGGGTCTGGCAGTGTGTCCAGGCCAATCAACTGACCATTGAGGCTGCTAACAAGTTCAACTAGATCAATCAAACTGTCGTAAAATCCTACACACATACCTCACTCAAATGCTTCATCTCCCAGATCGACTTCTGAGTTTCAGGCTGCCTGTCTGAGCCCCTTGAGGTACATGACCTGGTCGACATGGATGTTCTCTGGGCACATGTAACCTCAACTGCATGATGGTTTGAAGAGTTTTGCTGGCCTGTAGTCCAAGATGGAGCCTATCAAACAATACAAAATTTGTGAGCACCTTCAAGTTTTCATGCCATGACTTTAAAAGAAATAATTGACCCCACCCAGAACCTGACCAGCAATGACTTCAGCAGGTTCATTGTCTGACCCATGGTGACTGTGGTCCGTTTGATTGCCCTCCACCTCATCTTCAGAGGGCAAGGTGTCAGTTTCACCTGCATTGGATGCACTTGCTTTCAATCCTTGGGCTTGCAAATGTCATCTCTGGACCCTTTGCCACACTGGGACAACCACAGATTCATCAGAGGTATCACATACAATGTAATGATATAAAAACTTACAATATTCAGTCAAAAGCTGTGACTCTTCTACGTCTGATATGGATGGTCCAGGGTTCACTGAATTATAGTGGACTGGGCTGCCTTGCCTAGGATGCTGTTTCAACGCTAAGCTGGCAGGCCACAAGCATCAGAAAATTCAATGGGTCAAGAGGCAACAATTACTGGACTCACAGACACCCTTTCTTTGCTTTCTGTTGACATGAGCACCTGCAGCTAGTACTGGTGAAAGAGCTCGTTTCCAAGTCAGGCTACCAGCTACAGGTTGAGTGTTGACTTGGACAGGTAGGTCTGAGTCTGTGAACAATGAGGCTCTCTTTCCTTTAACCTGGCAAATGGATACTGAGACAAGCTTACCAACAGCTTGCCTTTGTGGAACCTGGTGGAGTGGAGCTGCTGCAGTAGAATTCTTGACAGTTGTTTTACACACACTGGCACGAGTTCTGCGAGGACTAGCCATACTAGAATGTGTAAAGGAGTGTAGAAGTAAGGAAATAGCAAGAGGACAGGATAAGAAAATATGAGCAAAAGCACAGGAGAATTGAAGTCAGAACAATGCAGAAGTTCAAATCTCCTGGAAAAGGCAAAAGTTTTAGTTGTACCAGTGCTGACACATAATTCAGGTACTACATGCACGCTTCATTTGCAATAAACATTACTCTTGGTCCCTATGCCCACTTGCCCAGGCTGCCTAGTCTCTTTTCGATTGAGCTCAGCTCTTTCAAACCACCTAAATCAAACTCAAAACAGTATCTGCATCACAGTTCATTACTCAGATAAAAATTTCCCTGACCAGCTAGATGGTATCCAATCAAATGTTGTCAACCACAATTCAGACAGAGATGACCTTGAAGATGCTAGCATGTATGGAACAAATCTTTCATGGATTCAGCCTGACCAACACCATGAGGATGATGAAATGGAATTTTTAGCAGAAGGGCCAGATGAATACACAGACGAAGAGTCTGAGAATGGTCTTACAGACTCAGACCTTGGATGGGAGGCTCCAACCATCCGACCAGATCTACCTGATGTCAATGTCGAAATGATGGATTCTGAAGGGGATTTAGAGCTGGATGAGGATAGAATCCACCACACTCACACAGCTGTTCAACAAACACAAGGCCTAGGGAAGACATTTATTGTTGAGTATCCAAGCAAGGATGCTGGCCACCCCATGTTGAATTCACCCGACTTAGAGCCTAACCTCAATGGGCACCAGTATTATGCTAGGCATCTCATGGCCAATGGAAGCAAAAATCCATACACACTATTTATATCAAAGCTGGACTGGGATGTTGCCCATTGGGCAAAAATGTGTGGACCTGGGTCAACCGCTGTATCAGAACTTCTCAGCATCAATGGTGTAAGTGAAATATCCTCCAAGTTGGCACATACATTAATGCCATAAAATCCAGCTTGCAGAGCGTCTGGGGCTTTCATTTACCAATTCACGTGAGCTCAATAAAGTTATTGATGAAAATATTCCCTCTATGCGGCCCTGTTTTCAGCGGGAGGAGATTGTCGTTGCAGGCGAGGCATTTGATGTCCACTTCCGTGATGTTATCCAGTGTATACAGTCTCTCTTTGGTGATCCAGAACTTGCACCACACCTCCTCCTCTGTCCAGAGCATCATTATACCAACTCGACAAAGCAGGAACAAGCTTACTTTGATATGAATACAGGGGATTGGTGGTGGGAGATGCAAGTAAGTATGATCACATGAATGATGATGCTCATGATACTAACTTGATTATAACCAGAAAGAGATTGAGGCGACGAAGCCAGGCGCTACTATTATTCCAGTAATCATCTCATCTGACAAAACACAACTCACCTTGTTCCGAAACAAGACTGCCTATCCTGTTTACTTGACCATTGGAAACCTTCCTAAGGACATACGAAGAAAACCCTCACGACAAGGCCAAATTCTTCTTGCTTACCTTCCCGCAACCCGGCTTGAACACGTCACCAATCAGGCCGCACGCCGAAGAATGCTTGCCAACCTTTTCCATGCATGCATGAGTCGCATTCTTGAGCCATTGAGATCTGCAGGCATAAGTGGGGTGTCGATGAAAAGTGGTGATGGTGTAATAAGAAGGACACATCCGATCCTTGCTGCGTATATCGGTGACTATCCAGAACAAGTCCTTGTTTGCTGCTCCAAGACGGGAGACTGCCCCAAGTGTGTCGTCTCACGTGACGACATTGGTGAATCAGAAGATCCTAGTCCCCTTCATGACCTCGACTCTATTTTCTCTGCACTAGAACAGCTGGATAATGGACCCCTTGCATTTACACAAGCTTGTCAGGAGGTTGGTATCAAGCCTGTGATCCGACCATTCTGGCAGGACCTACCCTATGTTAATATCTATCTCGCAATCACACCCGACATCCTCCATCAGCTATATCAGGGTGTAATGAAGTATCTCATCGCTTGGATTAAGACCATCTATGGCACTGCTGAACTAGATGCACGCTGTCGTCGATTCCCTCCCAATCACGGAGTCCGTCTGTTCATTAATGGCATCTCGAAGCTCTACCGAGTCAGTGGCAAAGAGCATGCTGACATTTGCCGCATCCTTCTCGGGTTGATCATTGGAATACCACTCAGAAATGGCTTTCAGTCACAACGCCTGATCCATACAGTTCGCGCGCTCCTTGATTTTTTATACTTGGCACAGTACCCAACCCACACATCATCATCCCTTATGCTTCTGCAGAGAGTATTGAAGCACTTTCATGACAACAAGGCCATTATCGTAGAACTCGGTGTGCGGCCACACTTTAAACTCCCAAAACTTCACGCACTCAATCACTATGTCGACTCTATTAAGCTCTTTGGGACTACAGATAACTATGACACGCAATACTCAGAACGACTCCACATCGACTTTGCAAAGGATGCCTATCGTGCAACTAACTGCAAGGACGAGTTTCCACAAATGACCCTGTGGTTAGAACGAAAGGAAAAGGTTCAGTGCCATGAAGCATACATTGCTTGGCTTTTGGCTAGATGTCGATCATCATGCATGCGCACATCCAACATAGTGACCTCCTGCCAACTTAACTCTGAGTCTGTCGCGATATCCACCACCAAGACTCACTTCCAGATCGCTTGCACCCCATCTATTAAATCGGCCTCGTTCAGCCTACTTGTGACAAATTATGGTGCAACATACTTTCGTGATGCACTTGCTTGTTTCGTTGTTGCGCGTCGTAATCCCTTACTAACAGATCCCGAAATCGAGAGGCAGTCTGCAAAAATTTACTTCCGTTTTACTTCTGTTCAAGTTTTCCACAAGATCAAGTTTATGGTGGACAATCTATCGTCACCAAACGACTCGAACTTCAAAGACGTGGCTCATGTCAAACCGAGCTTGAAAAATAAACGAAATAAAACCATACCTGGTCGGTTTGACACCGTGCTGGTTCATGATGGCAAAAGCTCACTAATTGGCGTCAATGGTAAGCCCCCATTGTCACTACCCTCCATACTAGTAAGAGTGACAACACATCACTAGGCTACCAAGTTGGTCGGATCCGTGTCTTGTTCAAGATCCATGAGAAGGACATGGCCACTCTGACCCCATCAACAGTCGAGTATCCTGATTACCTAGCTTACATTGAATGGTTCACACCGTTTGGGCAGATGGATCCTAATACACAGCTGTATCGGGTTTCTCCCACCGTGTGGCAAGGCCAACGTCTTGCAAGTATCATTGACGTTCGGAATATACGCCGCAGCTGTCATCTCTATCCAGATTTCGGTCCAGCAGTTCCTCGCGAATGGAGAAGTAACGATGTACTGGAACAGGCACTTTCATTTTGGGTAAATCCCTTTGTTGATCGAAATACATATATGACCATACTCTAGAAGTGTTAGTTACTGAATAATGCCATGTAACGACTCAAAGAAACAGTATTTGTGACTTCGGGGCGAAGGACGAACCGAAATATAGACAGCTAGGTACTGTTATATATATTATATTAAGCAATACGTATATTTTATGACTATTTACGAAAAGCGGTTTTTCCTGATGACTACAAAGTGGGATTCTTATCTAACGCATATTGGTCCCATTCCGACGTGAACGACAAACCCCCAGGCAAAAGGAGCCTGGGATGTTCTCATCGAGTTAAGCAGTGGGGATAGCACTGTTATCGATGTTCAAAACTGGTGCGTTCAGTGGTGTTCAGTAGCCTGCTTTTGACATACTGTTATATTCAAGGATGAATCATATATCGTACATTCTCTCTTGGTCCCTGTTCGTAACATTTTCCTAACAACATAGCAGCCTCAACACTATTGGCCTCGCAGGATTCTCTCACAATTTTGGCGCTCTCGAGGGCAAGCATGCATCTGTCATGGAAGTGTTTGATGCTATTTCTGCATCTCCTCGTTTCTCGGTCGTCAACAAGGGCTTTCTTCTCTTGGCACAGGTCTTCCCGCTCCTCACACTGATACCTACGTCACGCACACAACTGATCCAGAAGCTTAACGTCGCAATGGAGGAAATATTGAATATATTGATAGCTCGGACACAGAAAGAATTGGAGATGGGTGTAATCAATGGAAAGGAAGAGAAGTCCATTATTGGTCTGCTTGGTACGTGGTAGATATGTTGAACATTGCATACAGTCTATGGCTGATTTGCATGTCCTGGGAACCAGTCAAAGGAGCAAACAGCGATTCCGAATTTCGCTTGGTGAAAGAGGAAGTCACGGCTCAGGTAAAACGAATCATGCTTCGCGGTAAGGTTCATCACGAAACACATTTTACAGATGAAAGTATTACTCCTGGCAGGGTATGAAACGACTTCTAGTACGCACCTTATCTTTTAGAATGTAACCTGAGGTCTCAAATGTACACCTTATCCCAGTTAGCTTGACGGTAAATCTGCACTCGTGGACTTGCGTGCATTGTTTCACCTTTCACCCTCATTCCCAGTGGGCATTGCTTGAGTTATCGCGGAACCCGGATATACAGACGAAACTATGCCAAGAGCTTCTCGAGCATGGTGCAGACCCGTCATATGACGAACTCAGCAATGGCCTTCCTTATCTCGATGCGGTTGTCCACGAAATTCTACGCCTCCATCCACCCATCACTGAGTTTACGCATGTGGTGAGTCGTTCCAGAAGATGGACGAACCAAATGACTAGAGAAAACACAACCTGCCACAGGCCATTGAGGACGACGTCATCCCGCTCTCCAAGCCCGTTCGCACTGCGTCGAGCTCGCTCGTGGACACCCTACAGATCGCCAAAGGAACCCTGATAGGCATCTCCATCCAATCTATGAACCGCTCTGTGGCCATCTGGGGTGAAGACGCCAAGGATTTTCGGCCCAGTCAGTGGCTCGAGGACACTCGGGGTCAGAATGGGATACCTGCCAAGGCCAAGGAAATTCAGGGCCATCGGCACTTGCTCACGTTCATCGACGGTCCGTGGACGTGTCTGGGCAAGAACTTTGCGGTGGCCGAATTCAAGGTACGTCGTCATCGGGGCCTGTTTGATCAGCATTGATTGAGAACGCTCTTTCCCATCGTTCCTAGGCAGTGTTGACGGTGCTGATCAAGAACTTTGTGTTCGAGATGCGCGATGGCGTCAATGGCAAGATTGAGATCGGCAGAGGGATGCTTCCACGGCCCAAACTTGCGGGCGAGGTGGGATGCAAGCTGCCTTTGCGTGTTCGACCGTACACCGCTTGAGCGTGAGGCAACCTGACCATAGAGGGTGATGTTCTTTTCTTCTGGTTTGTCGTCGATCATTATACTTCCGACGTAACTATATATTTCGCTGTAGCAACTCGAATATCACCTTCACAACGTCAATTATTGGGGGAAGCCATTCGGCCCCAACCAGGGTCCCAATCTGTGAAGTCACGGAGAGTGAGGCCCTTTTGAGTGGTCAACGACTTCATGGATGTGGGATTGTTGCCTTCTCACGGATACCATGATTTAACTCTTAGTCTCCCAATGGTGGCCAGACTGTTACGAGGTGCCATGGTCCTAAGGATAACGCAGACTATCAATGGGCACTATAATGGAAAGTTAGACTTGATAGCTGAGACACAAAAAGGGTTAGAGATGGGCGTGGTTGGTCGTAAAGAAGAGAGGTCCGCTATCATATATGATCTGATGTATGTATAACAGACCCGTCTGCGTGTTTAAGGAAGAGTCCGAAGAACCACCACAGTAATCAATGTGGAGTATGATCAGAACTGTGTAGCGGGCATTGGAACGTGAGGGCGAAGGGCGAAGGAGTGACGCTGTGACCTCATAATGAAATATGCACTGTCCTTGTCCAGTGAAGATACATGTTCTCCAGAGTGTGTTGCAAAAAGCGAGGGCCGTTCGCCAGTGACTGCCAATAGTCAATGACTTCTTGGCCAATGCCAACACACACGACCTGTCACGTAGCGTGGTCGAGGCTTTCACCCGCAGCCCGTCTGGATCCCCAACTGCGTACGCACCCACGACAGCTGGGACACTGTCTTCTCATCACTGTCTTGATTACCGTTGGCTCTCTAGAGGTACCATGATCCCGCTGATGAGGCAAAATTGTCGATCGACTGATCTGTTCTGCAAGTGGCACATCATTGTTGACTATTTTGTGTGGTCTACTAATGGCTCATTTGTGCGTTCTGTACATCATTCAAAGACGCAAATCGTGGCTCGAAATGTCAGGACCCACGTCCATAAGCTACACGTACTTGAGTGTGCACACGTTCCACGCACGAGTTCACAGCATCCCCACCGGATATTCTGGATTTCAAAATGGGCTCGGCTAGCGTCCCTTTGTAATGCCTGCGTACCAGCACATCTGCCAGAATATGCGCTTGCTGGGGGGCAAGACGTGCGCTGCCTGTCCACAACCCTCCCTGACTTTGAAGACTGACGAGGACCAGTCAATGTTGGCTGCACAACATTATTTCTCATTCAAAGGAAATGTGTACACAACACCCCATCCGTTCACCTCTAACAAGGTGTCGAAGAACTCAGGTGGGATGAATCTTCCGTAAGGACAAGCCCGCTCAAAGATCACATGATGGCCCAGGAGATCTCGACGATCAGGTTTTGGGCCTGAAGACCACCGAGTTCTTCAAAGGCCATAAAGGACAAGCCTGGAACATACTTGAGGACTTGATATGGAAACAAGCGACGAAGAACGTAGCGTACCTAAATCATTCTCACCACAGTCGGGGCATTCATCGTGTACCGTGGCAGTCGCAAACTGTTGCGTGTTCATGTTGACAATGAAGACAGTCTGGCGAACACGGGCGTCAGGGGCTGGACCATCGGTCACGAAAGGAAGCATACAGAGTTGCAATAAAGTCCTGAGCCAAATACCTCCGGCGGAAGGCCAACAGTAAGGGGGAGGGGGTCATTGGTGGTATCACATGCATTGACCCCAGAGTAGGGCCATTTTCCCTGGATGGCTATTGGTAAGTACTGAAGGAGATGCGTAAGAGGTCAACGAACTATCCCAGAGTGTAGAGCATCGGACTGTGATTGTACTCCAGGAACTGAAGCGAAGAGGACGCCCAGCATAGTTAAAACCAAGGATTTGCGCATTACGAGAGAACAACAAGACACTGGATGAGATCAGAGCGTGAAGGAGCAGTGAGCTGGGGATTCCAGTCCCATGTGATGAACTCTTTATAACCCCACGTCACCTACTATCAGGATGGTGAAACAACCGACCACCCGGAGGTAAATGTATGTGCTCACGTACCAGGCGTCGGCAGCGAGCCAACGTGGATTAATTGGCCTTCGCATGTCGGCTGTCAGAGGACCATCCGACCGCGGACATATCAGTGGCATCCAGTACCCGGTTCGAATGAAGTTACTAAGAGAAGCGATGCATAAGCGATGACGAATGACACATAAAATAGGGGCCTCAGTGGAACTCTAGCGGGTTACTAGTACACTGCAACTGATGACGAGTGACACATGAAATGAATTGAGGACCTCCGTGAAACTCTGGTGGGTTATTAGTACACTGGCAGCTGACAGCTTGCTTGCTCACCAGAAGAGTTCAGTTGCGGGACCATTCGACGTTGACTTGGAGTGTGTGTCTCATCGACATCATCCGAGATGTAAGATGTCCCATGTATGCCTGATTCTAGTTAGATTGACGGCAATCACACTCATAAGCTTCCGTGCAATTGTCGGTGGAGAAAAACATATGAGGTTGTTTTTTTGGACCGTTTTGTGAGCTGAAACAAGCCCAATAAGGACGTTGGTTGGACCAGAGGTCCATGGTACTGTAAGCCGGGGTGACGGCTTCCAGCGTCCGTCAGACCCGTGCTCTAGTTGCGAGGGGCGTAGTGAGTAGCGGAACGTCGAACCATGACACAGAATGGCGCGTCAGGGCGCCAAGGGAGCTTGCATCCATCAACAAGAGTGACCCGAAGTGCAGCGTGGGCACTTGTCGCAAAAAGTCCAGGAGTTGAGACAGTCCGAAGTCGGTCATACCACTGCCAAATCCAAGCGGAGATTAAACTCGCCTTCATTTGATTCCCCGCTCTCCCCCCATGTTCAAGCAGAGATTACACTGCAGCGACGTGTTGTGAGGGTGTTGCCCGGAAGCCTAAGGGGTGAGGCTGTAGGATAGTACAATAGTAAATCCATATGAAGATAGTGTTGGAAAAACAAGCACGCGTGCAGCCACGACCGCGACCGGCTCGAGCGACTACTGGTGCGCGCATGGGGCGGCGCGCTACATGCCTCGCGCATATGGCCCTTGTCCTCTTGAATCGTATCAATGTCATCTATGCACCGACTTCTAGTGCAAGATCGTATCTATGTGGTATGTTCCTTTACTGTCTCTTATACAACATTCTTCAGCTAATCTCCCCTGCTCTTGTAGTCCAACCCGTCTTTCGCTGCCTCCGCTCTTCCTGCTTGCTCGTCCCGTCGAGCTCAAAGCATCTCGCAGCTTCCTCGTTGGGGTCGTGGCTAGCGCAACAAGCAGGCATATCGAGTGACTGTACCAACCACTGTGACGATAGTACCAAAATCTATCTATGTCCACAATCGACCCCCTCGACAGCAACTGGAGCGTGGCGATGACCCAACCATATCTTTTTTTCGCCGTATTCCCTCGGTGTGATGAACAGTGATGCGACAGAAGCTGCCCTTGGTTTGCTCGGCCTCTCACCCTTGAATGCCCCCCAGTCCCACCTGCAACCGCAACCTCAACCTCACTCTCATCACCATGTTGTCTACACACATGGGCCATCCCTGATCTCGAGCTCTGTTGGTACTGTGGTCGATCGAGTCTGTACTCTGCGTG
>JBBPKK010000982.1:0-13187 GCA_038089215.1 Tylopilus vinaceipallidus | reverse complement strand
TGCCGCTCCTGATCGAAGGGGGCCTGTGGAAGTGGATGGGCAAGGTCGTCGTGGTGTACTGGTGCGTCGGTCGGTCGCGCCTGCGTGTCTCGCTCCCCCCGCGCGTGCGGGTTCATCCCCCGTCCGTTTTTTTTTTTTTTCTTATCCAGCTCGCCCGACATTCAACTCCAGCGTCTCATGGCCCGCGACAAGTCGACGCGCGCGGACGCGTCTGCCCGGCTGAACGCACAACTGTCGATCACGTCGAAAGTGGCGTACGCGGACCTCGTCCTTGACAACTCGGGCTCGGTCACGGACCTCGATGGCGAAGTCATGTCGTGTATTGGAAAGCTGGAGAGGGCGGTTGGGTCCTGGTGGCGGGTGAGCTGGTTGCTCCCCCCGGTGGGCTTGATGAGTGCGATTTGGTGTCTCTCGTGGAGGGCCTTCAAGAGGCGTGGCAGGACGTAGCTCTGGCGCGGACAGGTCATGTTGTAGTTACGTTGTCTTGCATCAACAGACCCTTCTGGCTGATCTCGTTTTCCTTGTCTCCAGCCCTACGTTGAACGTTCTACAACAAATGAGGCATTTATTTGGCTTGTCTTGCGATCCCATCTGACCTGTGTATCCAGGGTAGTCTTCTCATACTCGAGACCCAGATATTCGAAGCTGCGGGGGTATCCGATCATGACATGAAAGTAAAGTTGAAGTGTTATCAGTGACAGCCTAAAGCTCAAGTGCCAATGCGTGCCCAGTGATGAAGGGGACGCCGGAAATGAAGACATGTTGGTAGATATGCTAGCCGATATCCGGTGCGTCTTGTGGCAGGATCACGACCACAAGGAAAAGGGTGGGGAAAGATGTACCGCCTGGCGCACCGAGGCAACCAAAGCATTTTGATAGGTATGAACGGTGGCACCTATGAACTAGTGGTTGAAGGGAATCTGAAAAAGCCAAAGGCTCCGGTGGAAACAGCCGCTGGCATATTCCTCGCTGCGGAGAGAACTGCGCGTTACGTGGAGATGCTTCAACTAATGTGTGACATGAATGGAATAGACTGTACATATGTACTGACTGGCTTCTTGCCAAGTTTATCCAGTACACAATGCTACCCAGCATTCCGGACAAAGCACTATAGAGACCGGCCCCTTTGGCCGGCGATCCACAGTAATCCACATGGACACAATTGTCCTTTCAAGTATTTATTATGCATGTTCGCCTGGCTCGAGACTGCCATTGCAACCCAAGCACCTTTGCTGTCGTTTTGTATTCCCCTATTTCAGATACGCCATGTCCTTTTCTTTCACCCTCGTCCGGTACTTCCTCCTTGGTGAGCACGCTGGGGCTCAGCTTCGATCGTTCTTGATCGTCTACCCATAGGGTTGATCACTATGGCGGTCACCGTCGCTACAGTCCTTTCAGTATTGTCTATTTATACAAAGACAGCCAGCTGTGCGTGTCACAATCGGGCCACTCCCTAACGAATTTGAAGTGACGTGCACCTTCTAGTCTTCCAGACACTGGTTCTGGGCGTCAGCCTATTGACCATCTTGACGATTGTGGCATGGTAAGCCATCTATCTCCCCCTGTACCTTAACCTGTTCAGCTTTTCTGGTCAGCCTATGGCTCCGGGATGCTAGCTGGGACGACACTGCGGAAGCCTCCAAGACGCGACACCTCGCGCTCTTTGCGGGCTGCGGGGCGTTTAGTCTCCGTACGAGCCCGTCGTGTTCGTGACTCGGTGCTGACGTTCTCCCAGTCATGGCAACGTCGCTCACCATCCACGCGCGGCTGGACCACGGAGCGGGTTTTTGCCAAGATTTTGCGTCCGTCCGCGCCCCCTGTGTACCAGCAGGCTTGCAGCTTGCGATGACCTATGTTGCGTCTGTTTTCGGTGCGTCATCTGTCGCGTCAAGTCCTTGGAGGCTAGCTGATGCGCTGTTTTCTTGCCAGCTGTAACCGGGTTCATAGTTGCGGGGATGGATAAAAACTTCAGCGCGATCGAAGAGACGCACAGGGATCCTATTGCTAAGGTACCTCGGTCATGGTATACGGCGTACGTGCACGAGGTGGATCGTGTCCATGCTCATCCCAGGGCATCTGGACATGATTCAGCCCGTGCGATGATGGCGTGGGGCGATTCCTAGTTATACTCGAGATTAGATCATGATTTAGAGTGATCGCACAGCCACTCGGAAGAGTATAGCTCAACACAGCCACCGAAAGTAGCGTTAGCCTTCATGTTCGTTCGCGGAGGTCGTTCAGTTCGCATTCTTTGCCCAGAGCGACGTCCACAGTCGACCGCTCCTCGACTTCCTCGCCCGTCCCCTCCCACAGAAGAACCCCCCGCCCAGACTTTCTCGGCACCGTCCAAACCCAAGCTTTACTACCCCCGCCCAACCCCACGCGACGACCTACCCAAAATACAAGTACTGCCCCGCGCCAGGTCTTGGCAAAAAATGCTAATATGTGCTTTGCGCAGAAACGATGGCCGTTCATCCTCGCGTTTGCCGCGCTCGGGGTGTCTGGATGGGCTGCGTTCCTCCTCGTAGCGATGAACCAAGAACGTCTCTCGAGTTCCGTCGTACGACAAATAGTGCAAACGGCGCGAGAAGACGGTGCACTGCAGGTTGCATTGGGCGACGCCATACGGTTCGAGCCGACATGGTACTTGAACGGCGACCCGTGGATCAACGGCTCTGTGTGTCGCCTCGTCTTTTCTTGCACTCGTGCGCCATTCTGATGGAACGGCCGGGTAGATTAATCTCCCGCAGGGAAATGTCGACGTCAGCTTTCGGCTCAAGGGCCACCGAGGTCAGCGCAGCGTGGCAGTTGTGCCTGGAATGTGACCGCAGTTCTAAAGATACCGTAGGCAGCGGCACGCTCTACTTTACGAGCATTCGCAAAGCGAAAGGAGAGCCATTTACACCGCGTACGTCCTGCATGCTCGTCAGCGGCAATATTGACGCGATATGCCGCCCTCCAGTGCGATTCAAGGTCATCTGCGACGATGGCAGTGTCGTCAATATCGCGCCGCAGTCCAGTAGCACGTCTGGGTCGCGCTTGCACTGAGCTGACGCACTTGGTCGGCCCTCGCTCGAGTGGTGCTGCGCCGCACTCGAGGCTGTGTCGACACGCATTCATTAGTATAGAGACCGTAGCTTATCAATGTTGTCGGACATAGTGAACACGCGGGGCGCAAGCCATCCACAGCCCCAGTGAGTAACGTGGTATCCATATAAAAGAGGTGCAAGAGGCTGATCGATTGTCACCATCACTGTCATGAGCAACATCAACGTGCTGACGATCGGGGGTTCGAGGAACATTGGCTACTACTCATCGATACGACTGCTTGGTATGTTTAGCGGACAGCTCACGATGCGCGCTGACGCATGGACGCATATGCCCGACAGATTCAGGGGCCACGGTCACCTTCCTCCTAAGAAAGCCGAGCGTGTTCGATACCGATGAGACGATCCAAAAGTACGTCGGCACCGGCAAAGCACGACTTGTCCAAGGGGACGCCCTCGTCAAGGAAGATGTCCGACGTGCCTGGGCCGCCACCCAGGGCGACGAGGGCACGCCCGTCGACTTTCTCATCTTCACCGTCGGTACGTCCTCCCCAGTCACATGTCGGTTTGGTTCTCACAGGCGCTCCGCTTGGCAGGGGGGACGCCCCATTTCCAGCTCACCAGGGGCTTCGTGATCTTCCCGCCCAACCTCGTGACCCAGTGCCTGCTCAACTGCCTCGAGACCCTCCCGGCGCCGCGCCCCCACATCGTCGCCATCTCCTCCGCCGGCCTCACGCGCGCGTCGCACCGGCAGCTCCCGTGGCTGCTCCGGCCGCTCTACAGCTACGCCCTCGCCGTCCCGCACGCGGACAAGTGCGGCGCGGAGGCGGTCCTCGCGCGCTGCGCCGGCTGGGACTGGGACGCGCGGGACACCCCCGGGGCGGAGGTGCTCTGGCGCGACTGGGAGGCGCGCGCGGCGCTGCCGGCCCCGGGGTCGCTCCGGAACGTGGTCGTGATCCGGCCGGCGCTGCTCACGGACGGGGCGTGCCGGGCGGACGCCGCGCAGGCGTCCTCGTCGGGCGCGAGGCCGTACGTGGCCGAGGAAGGGGACATACCGGGGTGTTGGACGGTCTCGAGGCGGGACGTGGCGCACTTCCTGGTCGAGGGGGTCGTCAGGCATTGGAGCGAGTGGGAGGGGAAGCGGATCAGCGTTGCATACTAGGTGCCCTTCCTGCTCTCTGTCTCGCGTCTTTTATGTTATCTCTTTTTTGGCTGCAACACGACCCGGGGGAAAGTTGTTCCGCAGTTAATTCGATTATATTGTATGTCGGGCTCGCGTCCACTGTTATCAATAATACGTGCTGTGACCCATAGGAAGCCTGAGAGAACGGTGAAACTTGAGGGCACGGGATTGGCATGTACCGGTCAGATATTCCTCGCACCTTTCGTTGGATCGCATTGAGACAGACGAGATCTGAAGTCATACCACAGATCGATCTAGGTGCCCTCGTGGGCAAAGTTCAGGCGCCTCTTGGTCAAGCATGACGGCCTTGTTCATCTCCGCTAATCGCCCCGAGGCACATGTACCGAGCATTGAGATCAACTGCAAGGTTGTTCAATGACATTGAACGATCTGGGTGCCCTTGCGGGTGAAGTTCAAGTGCTTCTCAGTCAAGGGCGCCTCGTTCAGGTCCGTTAACGTTCTCCCGAGCCGTTCGTACCGGATGCCTGTACATCGTGCCAGGTTGCTCGACACCATTGAACGATGGGGGTATCCTCGGAGCCAAAGCTCGAGCGAGGCCAATAAACTCCGCGAGACCTCCCAATGCTCCCAGTTGCTCATACCGAATGCAGAGCTTTTCTGCGGGCGTGCTCGAGGACAACGCACACCCGGGTGTCCCTGTGTGCAGAGATCAAGGGCCTCCCTGGCACGAACAATGGTTTCCTGGATGTCCGTCATCATCCCCAACTGCGCGTGACGATTTCAGAGACCGCTTCAAAGGTACATCAGCGTCTCCCATCGCTTGTGGTGGACAATTGGACAACATTCCAGTGCTTGGCGATCAAGGACGATTGCCTCTTCCATGCAAGCAATCCCCCCACCCTCGCTGAACTGGGCAGAAAGCGAACGAGAGTGTGAAAGTGATTCGTCAACTAGTTCCCATGTTTATCACTGTTCTTCATGACAGTAAGAAAATGAGCAAGTACCTTCTGATTCTATCGGTTCCTTCAACATTTCCGGTTACCCAGGTAATACCTGAATCAGATGCTAAATATTCCTGCTGCTCTACTTGATCTGGAACGACAATTTGAGGTGAGGACGCAGACCGGAATGCCCCAGTGTGTGGCAACCGCCGTGGACAGGTAAGGATACGCAGCACCCGTTTCAGTAAGGTAATCTGGAACGAAGACGAGAGTGATATGTGCGCCGGAAACGATGACGGTGAATGGGACTGAGGGTGGAACACGGCATGTCGTTCTGCGCTTCCCTCTGGACGCGGGGGGACGTAAGAATTCAGGCCAGGTCTGTACTGTACCGGTAGCGCTGCTCTGGCACCAAATCCCCCCGACGCCCACAAGGAATGCTCGATCAGTTACGCTGTCATCGTCGCCGCCAGTAGGATTGAAGTCGTCTCACATGCATTCAGTGCGTAGAGTCAAAGAAGCCATGTCTAGATTTGGTGAAAAAGGTCCTGCAGTCGCCTTGACAGGGGATTGAACGTGCCCAGCTAGGAAGAACCACTTTGTGGAAGTCGGGGATTGAACCCACGGGCCATTGCTATTGTATATATCTCATAATGTATTGGATTTGGGTGGCTCCCGCAGTAGCCGCTAACTGTGCAGAGGTAATTAGTAGGACCGCCTGTCACTGCTTGAACGACCCGCTGCCGATCAGTACTTCGGTGCCCAAGTATGCAAGAAAACGGAATACATTTGTTTGAGACTGCCACAGACAAGCAGGCATCATCGTCTGAGGATGCCAGACGTCTTGCTCCAAAAGTGTTGGACCTGAAGCCCGAGCGTATGGTAAGAACAAGCGTCAAACGGGGCAGAATTGTTATCACTCTTACGAGCGTGAACTACCATGCTCGATGGAATGCGGGTATTGGACATGTAAGTTTTACCAGTCTCGTTCAATTCTCAATCATCGAGTGTGTTCATCCACCGCCAAGACTAGTAACACTCAAGAGGGTCCTGAGTGAGGAGTGCGTGCCCTGACTGGAGGATTCAGTGCTAAACATTAAACATTGTATGTTGTTGGAGGAAGCTGGGGCTCCATCGCCTGAATTGAATCCAATATCCGCTACAGCCTTGTACTCAAACACACGACAATGCCATTTTATCGCGGGCTCGTAAGATGCGCTGATGACTAGCCTCAAAAGACTACAGTCTGTGCGTGATATATCGAAACCTTTCATCCAGAAATCTATCTGGACGATTCTGTTACACGTGGTGATGAAAAGCGATGAACAAAATATAATGCTCGCGGATGAAAACCGTACGCACCAGACTTGAAAGGGCAGTTGGTATACTTGTCTTCCAAACTAGCATATTCGTCCAACCACTCGTCAAGTGTGTCGATAAATTCGGCGTGCGAGACCTCAGTTCGCCCACCCTTGTCGAACGTGCGTCGTGTACTCTCAGTAAACCTCCAAAAGGAACGTTGGATTAAGATGCAAATCGGCTCATGCAATTCCTGCGGCCAATGGTTTAACAAGCAATCCTCGAACTCGACGCTTCCAATGATCCTTGTTATACCGTCAGAAGTAGCGATAAGGGCGTGCTTGTCATTCGCTGTTTGCTTAGCGTTTCCGTCAGACCAGGCAGCATATTCGGCGGGCCAACTTCGCATGTGGGGGGGACGCCCAGAACCGATCGTCTGTGCAAAACTAGCACAATCGGCTTGAAACAATTCATTCTTCGAAAGGGGACCTGCGTAGGAAAAGAAAAACAAAAGCAACACGTAGAGGAAGGACTCCACGTCATCGAAGTATGTGTGTCTTTTGCCCCAAAGGACATTGTAGGAGATATAAGGAAATGTTCCCTGATATACTGGTTAATGGATACAAATAGAAGATCAGGATACTGCGTACTGTTCGTAAGCCCCTTGCACGTTTTGCTGCGCCTAATGCAGGTGCGACGGTGGCCTTCCGCATAGAACCTAAAGGGCGACCAATCACCGGTGTATCTGATACAGCTGGCGTAGGCATTTCCGCTGTCTGCAAAATGGCCATATCGAAATCAATCAGATATCCGCGCTCATCCTCAGGACGAAGTCCCAAAACAACATTGTTCTCGCTGATGTCGCGATGCAAGATACCATTCTTCGTCAGGTATTCGTGCCCTGTGATGCCATTTCATCTTCGCTCATGATAGTATGAAGCTGAACCTTACCCACGAGGGCACCACGTAATCCCCGCACGAAATCGTGAACACCCCAGAAGTACTTCACTGGCCGCTTCAGATCGGAGATACAGACGGCCAACACACGATTTTCGACCATGATATCTGCAATCTGATCATTGGAAAATCCTTTGATCATCCCGAGGGTCGTTAGCAGCTTCCCACTGATCTGCCCCGGGAACATTCTGAACATGCGTCAGTAGATAGTCCGCCAGCCGAGATACCGGTAGAACGACTTACATGGTGGGCACAATCACGTTCGGATGGGGAGTGATACTCTGCAGCTTTGTCATTACCTGAGTCTGTTCAAGATTCCGCTCGAGATCTTGCCATGACATTTTCAGTGCCATTAGCTTGCGTTCCCCGTCTTCTTCGACCTTCACAATGCAGAAAACAGTCGTTCCCCTTCCACGAATCGAACTGGCTGTGAATAAGATCCCCAGACACTCGTATCCATACACCTTCCCAGGGTAGAAGACGAAACGGGTCACTTGCTGGGCAACCTTGGCAGTCTTGTGCTTCTTCGACTGAGCAGCCTCACCATCGTTACCTGCCATTTCGGAATAAGTTCTCTTTGAGGAAGTGCCAGAAGACGTCGTCTCGAGCTGCTGAGAGAGGGAAGCCGTTCGAGACGTGCCTATGCCGGTGCTGGATGCAGCTTCGGAGCGTGAGAGGTGTGAACGAGAATGTAACATGGTGCTCCCTTGACTGTCCCGAACGCGTCGCAGAGTGGCTTGCGAGACGCCTGCATAGGAAACGTTCTTTGCAATGCAGGCTTGCTCCTTCTTTTGCAGCTCCACCTCCGGATTGTGACCCAAGTCATCCCTGTGCGCCAACGCCAGTCCAAGAAAGATTCGAATAAGCTCGATGCAGCCTCGACCTTGTGTGAGCGTTAGTTCGACCTGTTCGGTACCGCTGCCATCTCCGCGCAAGAATGCCACCTTGTCCCTCGTGACCGCCATCCCGAGAACATAATGCACCCATGGCTGAGCCCGTTTCAGTCCGCGCATATATCGTTCCATCTGGTCGATCCCCGCAGTGAAGTCCTTGTTTTTCGACTCCCCAACGAGTCTCAGAGAGGTGAAATTGATATACTTATCATCAAAGTCCCCGATTTCTCCGTCGGCATCCTCCACGAAGGCCTCTATGGGCAACAAAGCAAAGTCGGGTCTCATATCCTCTCCATCTGGTTCGTAGGAGAGCGGAACAGCTTGATGCTTGTTCTTGGGAGCTGCAAACCGATGGCGTCTCTTCGCACCCGCCAGGGATAGCCTAGGTTTCGCGAATGTGTAAGCCGCGTCGGCGATGGAATTGAGGAAATCGACGAGTTTTTCTTCTCGAAGAGGTTCCTCTGGGAAAGTGGTCCACCGGAAGGAATCCATCCTCCCTTTCTTCTTCCCGCTTCTCGTTGCGTCCGTGCCCAAAGATGTCAAGTCCTGCTTTACGTAGCTGTAGTAACCGGCATCCACGAATGCTTGCTGAATGGTGTCATCAACGTCCTCGTTGGGGATAGCATCGAGATCGTTGCTCTCTTCGACAACTTGAATGACCCCAGTTGTGACGAAATGTCGCAAGATATCTCTCGCTAGCGCTGTCGGCACTATGTGGCCCAAGATGTGGTTGGCAAGGTCATGTACAAGTATCCGTCCGCCAGCTAGCTCATGCATCACGGCGTCGTCGACATGCGTGAGCGTGTGGGTCTCGCTCGGATGCCGGTTAGAGGCCGACTTCTTCACGGGGGACGAATTGCTCATCGTGCGGACTGGCAGGACGACCTTGTTATTTGAAATAGGTTTCCAATCTGCCATGTTTCGCTATACGAATACGGATGATGGTCAGAGTGAGGGACATCGGTTGAACCTCAGAGAGAGTGTACGTACAGTACTGTTCGCGATTCGCGCAAACCGTGGTGCGTCTACCTTGTTCTCTGTGTCATTGGCGGGTGTCGTCGATGTTGCAGTGCCCATAGTGCAAGAGGAAGAACGGGATGATGAGTCGGTATGCTAATCGTTGGTACAGAGGGACACACCGGGGTGATTTCGGCCTTATAGTGAAGCAGTACCTTGTGGACGCGTGGTGCAGTTGCGATAGACAATAGAACTTTCACTGCCAATGTGGACCTGGCTGGTGCATGATGCCAGTCGATCAAGACGCGTCCACGTCCAACGTTTGTTTTGTTGGGCGTTCCCTTGATTAGAGTGCAGGCACGTGATTTTGTACGGCGTCAAATCTGCACATTTATTCCGCGCGCTTCTCTTATCGGTAGCGGTGCTCTGGCACCAAATCCCTAACTCCCACAAGTAATACTCAGTCAGGTGCGTTGTCATCGTCGCCGCCAGCAGGATTGAAGTCGTCTCCCATGTATTAAGTGCGTAGTGCTAAGGTTAAACCAAAATAAAGTCAAACAAGCCATTTCTAAATTTGGTAAAACGTTCCTGCAATCGCTTTGACAGAGGATTGAACGTCCTCCACTTCGTGGAAGTCGGGGATCAAGAATTCAGGCCAGGTCTATACTGTACAGATGCTCACGGCCATCACTCGGGACGATACAGACGTTGTAGAGTACTAACAGGACAGAGTCCTCCGACACGACTATGTCGCGCACCCTACGCATGGTTTGCAACCCCTGGAATCCTACAAGGTCAAGTTGTAGTCATATTCGCCCTGCGTGCTTTGTGCGATCCACAAGACCACAGCAGAGAGCATGAGGGCCACGTTCTGGGAGACGTTGGCATAGCCATAATAGGTAAACTGCTCTGGGTAGTCTGGGAGGATATATTTGAGGACAAGGAGCGACTGGGGACGAGTCAGCCTGGAAGCGAGATGAGGGAGCCCATGGACTGACGATGCTGCCCGCCAGACCGCCGGCCATGAGGGCGAATCCGACAAAGAGGAACAGCCTCGCTCTCCAAACGGCATCCGGGGAGCCGTAGTCGTCGCCTCTGAGTCTGTCCTTGTCGATGAGGTTGATGGTGAGCATGCCGAAGAGGGAGCATATTCCGGGGACCCAGTCTACGAATTCGACGTGGACGGGCGGCGGGATCTGGGGCTCTCCATAGGGGGCGTGGGCGTGTGCGGAGAGAATGGCAGCGTCAAGGAAGGTCCAGTTGGCGAGGGCGAACTAGGGCAGGGCGATTCAGCCAAGGGGCAGGGACGAGGAGAGCGCACGTACGAGGGCACCGGCGAGGTAGATGCCGACCGTTCTTCTGTACCTGCCCAGGCTGAGTTCGGGGAACGGATTCAGGCAGACTCGGCGGGGGTCGTAGGCGGAGCGCATGGCAGAGGTGGTTACCTAATAAATACAAAGAAAATAGTAATTATAGTGGCACCCCAGTGCCACCGCGCTCGGCGCAGGCCATCGAGCTCATCGAACGATTCTGCATGCCCAGCCGGGAATGACGCGCCGTAGCTTAGAGGATATATGGACACTCTGCGACATTGATGCTGCAGATGTTTGATTGGGTATATTTCCTTTTGTCATTTCAATCTTTCAGCTTGAGGGAGCGTGTATTATCTGCGCTTTCGCTTACATAAGCTAATAATAATATTTGACTAGTTATCTTATGTCTTGAGCACTCGGACCCAGGCGTCATTGGCTTGTGTTCGCATGTCGACCGCCGATCGAGGGGCATGCCAGCGGACGGTAGGTGTTTTCTAGATATCCAAGTGATGCGTCCAAGGGGACCTCGCCTGAGGTACGGTCGCCGCGACACGTCTCTGTCGGGCTTTTCCTTCACGCCATCGCGGTGGTGCTCTAGCAATTTGAGAAACGCGAGCACGCATGCATCGACGCGTGCAAAAAAAACAGAAAGCTGTCGTGGGGATGTGCGTCGCGAGGGAATGTTCCTCAGCGCAAAGAGGCCGTCGCTTTTGTGTTGATGATGAGGGCGCGCGCGAGTGGTGTGAGCGGGGTGGCGAGGACAGTGGCGAGGGCGTCATATGCATCCAAAGGAGAGGAGGGGGCGATGCTATCCGAAAAGGACGCAGATAAAAAAGGTGATCCCGTGGGTGAGACCGTGCATGTCCATCTTACGAACGATGTGGATGCACCAGTTGGCATCGCACCGGGGAACGAACTGGGCACCTTGGTAGCGGAAGAGGATTTCGACGAAGAGAGCAGTGTGGCGGGCTCGCTGGATGCGGGGGCGTCTGCAGTGGTGGAAGTGAGGGACCGAGGCCGGGAAGCGGGATGGGAGGCCCACAAGTGGCCCCTCATGGTACGCTTTGAGGGGTGCCAATAATGGTGCGCATAGTGCTAGTCCGTGTTCCCGTCACCATCGACCGGGAGGGCGCCGGAGATCGAATCAGCGATCGAACGAAGCACGCGAGCAACATGGCAGAGAGCACCGAGAACTGAGGCGGCCGTCGAGAGGTCAAACCGCGCGAGCCACGGGTGTCGAGGAAGACAGCTGGCGACGCACTTGCATCGCGCATGGAAGTAGAGATCCGGTGTGGACACCAAGATGTGCAGGTCGACAGCAAAGATGCATGAACAAGCTGAAACGGACTGGTCTAGGGTCTCGAAGGGTATCGACACGAGCACGCATGCGCGGTCGGTGGTGCAAGCTGGAAAACGGTCAGCCCAGCACACCGACGGCCTTCCCAGTGGTCCAGACTTTGGGCAATTCGACTGCTTGACTCACTCCTCAGTTGGCCAGGCGATGAAGATGGCCCATCGACTGCCGTTCTGGGGTAACATCCTGTTGTGTTCGCGCCAAGCCTTGCAACGGATGGCCTGGGACTTTCGGGGATGCTGTAGCAAAAATTTCGGAAGCCGCTGGCAGGCCGGAAGAGAACCAGCTAGGTTACCGACGCTGGTACAATATCCATTATATCTGGTGGCAATGTGTGGCAGCACTGCTGGTAAATATTCTATTACATTGACAATAATGTAATCTTGTGGCGGCCGTTACTCACCATCATCTCCTCCTATTCCTGCTCTTCATCACATGGAACATTATCACGGGTGTTGTCAGACCAATAGCAGGGTAACAGAAGAAAGAAGAAGGCCATCATGGTTCTGGGATATATTCCTTGACCACATGCAAAGCATCATTTCCATCCACACCTTGATTGTTGTGATCCCCATCACATTCAAGTTGATTAATCTCCCAAGGAGACCACCCTCTGATTTGTCCTTGCCAACACAGCAGTCTCAAAATAATCTGCTACTCATTGTGATTCCATTTTGTCTAATGGTTGTCACTTCTGCTGTCCTTCTTCTCTGTGGCATGATTTGCTCAGCCACAAAACCTGAATCCAAAGGCTGGGTCCACTTATTCCACATCAGTTTTATTGGGTCATCTTTTATGCAAGTATCATACTGCCTATACAGTGCAGTTGAACAGAAGAAGTCCCACAGCTTGGATACAGGTCCCAGCAGTATGTGATTCCATTCCAGTACCCACCATGATAATCATGTGAACTATAGTCATTGTGATGGTCCCTCTTTATCTGGGCATACCCTTTTTTGGTGTGCTCATGCATGACTTGGATGAGTTGTATGTGGATGCCATAAAGGCAACACATCAGAAGCTTCCCAAGAGTGAATATTTTGGGCCTGTTTCTCTCTCTCACTGCTGCAACTGCTTGTCCCCCCCACCAGTACAAAGCAAGGAAGGAAAATGTTCAACAGGAATTCTGCCACTTTGGTGAGTCATGGTGGTATGCAATGACATGTTTCCAATGCCCTGCCTGTGCTCTGGCATAGAACCCAAGTGATACAAGTTCCACAGAATTGAACAATGCTGAAGGGTCATTCACAAAGAAGATTATAGTGCTCACTTTCAATAGTGG
>JBBPKK010000981.1:520-13191 GCA_038089215.1 Tylopilus vinaceipallidus | reverse complement strand
CATTCTACCACACCATGCTTCACTAAACATATTTCACATTTTTGTTGTATGTATATTCAACTACCCCCTCATGTTCTCCTCCTGTTACTCATTTCCCTTCATTCTGATGCTTCCATTCCACTACCAGGCTGTGCCAGGCAGTGCCCCCTTTGCCCTCCTCATGTACAATCTGTAGATTAGAGTACAATAGGTACAAACATGTAGAATAGTATATAAAGCCTGAATGCAAGCCAGGGAACCTAGTCTGGTTCTCCTGGGTTTTTCCCCTCGAGCTTAGCACACCAACTCAGTCCCCTCATGGTCTAGGAGGTTTAGTGAATAGCCTAAGAACAAGGGCTCAAGGGTTGTTTCATTGAGGAAAAGCTGAAGAGAGGGCCTTCATTGTGCCAGTAGAGATGAATATTACCATTGGATGCACCAAAAATGAAAGTATCATTATCAAGCCATGAGAGACAGCTGATAAATCCCACTAATGGGACACAGACTTCTTGCTCCATCTCCCCAGAAGAAAGATTCCACACAACAACACAACTATCATTACCTGACACATTTAGGTTAGATTCAAGTTAGGGGAAGAGAAATAATTAACTATTCACTTACCACCACTCAAAAGGCAAGATCCTGTAGGACTAACAGTGAGAGCATTCACTGGCTTTGTATGATGGATTAACATGAATTTCAAAGATATCTGAAGGCAAGTCAGAGGTGCATCAGAGCAAACCAACAGAAATTTCTACCTGGGGCATGTTTAGATTGATAATGAAAATGAAAATGGGCAATATATACTCATCTCCTGGTATGACCATTCCATTCCCATCTATCTTAATTGTTGAAGAGAACAATACTTGACAAAAATTCATCTCTGTGGGTTTGGCATAGTTAGACAATAAAGCAGTATGGGAGAATTAAGGATTAAACCCTTTTTGTTATTGTCTGAAACCAGGGGAGCAATACTTGGTATTCACGAATCATGTCTGCAAGATGATTAGACAATAAATGGCAGCATGACAACTACTAACATACCAATGTATGGACTGATGATAACAATCAAGATTGGTATGTTTAGAGCGGCATAATGAGGTACCCAACATGGACAATAAAGTACATAAATTTCAAGGTTAATTTGACATACTGATGTACAGCCAGCCAGCCATATACCTTGCTTAATGAGGCCTTTAGGAATTGTCTCTGGAAGAGGATCAGACCTCTTGATTGGCAGGGTGTTGCCTCTTTTTTCTGTATTTTTCTATTTTTTAAGTCATGCTACAAACACATAGGCTATGTGGGTATGACTACTGGTGAAGTGGGTAAAAGAGAAGGAAAGAACATTCAGACTCAGATTGAAGGGTCAAATAGTGCACTCCACAAGCAATTCCCCACAGTCACAGGATTTAAGCTGGATAATGATCATGTGCTAAATACCACCATGCACTACAAAAGAGCTGTAGAATATTTCCAGTCTCTTTTTCCTTTCCATCTCAGTAGCTATGCCATACATTATTATAGATGTAGTTGTAGCAACCCAAACACAATGAATAGTATGCCACTGATATTGCATTGGGAGTATCTGGTGGAGAGCAAGAAACCATGGTGTCAGGCATCAGGCAGGTATATCAGACACAATCACATATAAATAAATGATGTACATTGACCTATGCAACAATGGGTAACAGTATCAGCTGCAAAGCTCACAAAGCCTTCCAGGTGCATTGGTCAACCTGTACTATCTCACTTATCCTGACTTAATTACTGTAAGCTATCTGCAAGATTTGCAAATGATGGCCCCCCTCCCCAACTATCCCCTGCTACACACAAAGTATGGTTGACATTGTTATTGATGGTACTGGAGATGCTCACTACAGAGGTAGTCAGGGAAGAAAAAGAACAAATGCAGGTCCTTTGCTATACCCCCCGCTGATCTATCCACTAGCACCACTAGCTGTGCTGTGGAGGATGACTCCATTCTCTCCACAGCTCCCACCGATCGGTCTATGTCGCAGATTAGTGAAGTGGAGGATATTCCCTCTGCCACACTTCCCACTGATCCATTTGCTGTGCTGGTAAGTGTATCCAAATAAATTGTGCCCCCATGACAGTGCATGAAGGCACCCCTCTTAATATGCTTAGGTTCTGAAGTGGAGAAGGGATGATGATCCCACTTGTCTACCCCACCCCAAAAAATTTATTCTTCCTATTCCACAGCCCATTGCTGTAACACTGCCTGTCCTGGTGAGTTTGATTCAACCTTGTAAGCCCTGTCTGAAAGATAGTATAGAAGTGGAGTGATGTGCCTTTCCACTACTTGACAAATGATGATCCTGATTGCTTAATGATGGACCTGACAACTGCCACCAATGGCGATGGTCCCTCCAGCTGGAATAGGATTGATTATGTCATGCCACCATTTACTCCAGTAAGTACACTATGCCATACATGTGTTTTAGTCCTTATTAGTCCTTAACCCCCATCATGCCAGTTCTGGAAGCAGGAAGGGACTAATCCACATACCAATGACAGTTTTACAGAATGATCTCCCTGCCATCACCCTCTATGTAGTTATGTGCAGTTGTTTTCTCTGAAGAGTAATGAATGACATGTGTATTTTGGTGTTGTTTTTCTAGCACATGATTCACAGAGTGGTAAATCTGTATCACATGTGGTTGAATTACCACACCACTCAAGTTTGAAAATTTCACATGGATGATCTTCCTAATTTTGATCAAGGTAGCATAGTTCTTCCAGCATGTGATCTGTGAAGTGGCAAATTCGCTTCACCAGAACTTATCAGTCCTCATGCTGATCAGTGGGGGTAGATCAGATGGACCCCTACCATGCACAGAAGCAGTCCTGCAGTATGAATTTAAGGACAGGCATCCTGGGTGTGGCACTACCTCATGGATCCCACACCAGCCCTTCCATCACCCAAGCTGTTTGTTACACTAGGTACAATGTAGTGCAAGCTGTAAGGCGAAGCAATACAAAGTCTACACGTTCACAGTTGCTCACTAATGTAGAGCTAACGTCATTTGCCTTGAGAGGGATACTAAGAGAGATTGCAGGTCAATCGCTCAAAGAATGCTAAGACACTACGTATGATTGCACAGATTTAGCTGGGGATTCCCCCAAGCTAATCCAGAGTCCTTAAATACATCCTGTGTACTTTAGGGCTAGTGTGAGACGAGATAACGAAAGAAGATGCTGCGGAGAATCATTGTAAGCAATAAGAACTGTTGGGGCAGTGTCCACAGCATCAGAATGTTCTGATAGAACGAAATGGTAACTAGGAAACAGCACCACAGAGATGCCATGTGATGAGAAGGAAAAGCAAGAGTGCTTGACAAAGAACATGGACAAGCATATACCATAAGGCTTTGAGGATGATAAGAATGAGCCCTAGGATGGATAGATGTACATATAAGTGTAAAGGAAAGAAAGGGAAGAAGAACAAGCAGAGAAAATGTAACACTGTTTGACTTGTCTGGTCAAAATGTTCTCATCACTGGTGCTACTAGGGGTAATGTATTCATTTCCTTGTCTCTGTTTATGTAATGCAGTGCGTTTTCTGATGGGTCCTCAAATGTATTAAATCAAGGCATAGGTGCTGCTTGTGCCATAGAGCATCAGTAGAAGCTGGTGCTTCCATCTGTTTTGTTCAGTGATATCTCCCACCTGGCAGTGAATTCAACACAGCCACTGCAGATGCCATACATGTGCTTGGAGGAAATGCAAAGATCATGCGCTGTGACATGGCTGACTTGGACACAGTCCAAGGACTCTTTTCAAAAGTCCTTGAGATCATGGGTCGAAATATACATATTCTCATCAACTGCACTGGCATACAGTGGAGATTACTGAGTGTTGGTTTCCCAGAAAGTGACTGGGTTTGATATCTCTGGTCCTTCCAGTGGCCCAAAGTGAATTTGGTCCATGTGCTCTTCTGCTGGTCAAGATTGGGGTTTTTGATGTCAAACAGCTGGAAAATATTCCTTATCATTTAGTGCAGGTTTAACTATCTGCTGAATGGTTGGTTTTCCTTCCTAGGAATGAGTGGCTCTTGGCAGATGAAATGCAATTCAGGCAGATCTTGGAGTGAATTCTGGCTGGGAGGTGGGGCTATCCTGAGGATTTTGCAGGGCCCATTGTCTTTCTTGTGAGCAACATGAGTCAGTATGTCTGTGGAGAGCTGTTGGTAGTGGATGGTGTGAGTTGCATTATTTCCTCTATCCCTGATGATAAATCACAGCACTCACAATCCACATTAGGGATGGATGGGTTGATGATCTGATGTTATTGAAATATCACAATGTCCTTTGCACAAGGCAAGGCTGCTGACTTAAGACCTGTTGATGCCGATATAAACACATTTCTTGTGATGTTAACATTCTTGATGTACACACTCTTATCTTTTTGTACCAACTTCACTCACAAAGGCAGTCTGTTATGGTCAATAATACAAACCATCCAAATGAAGGGATAAATACCTTACTGGTGATGGTCTAGATCAGGTGAAGCTACAGGGTCTTATGATGTTTCATCCAATGGTTGCCGCTTGATCAATCATCAACCTCTGGTGGCTGTGAAATCCTTATTATGCTAGTTACTGCCTGGTTTAGAACTGAATTGAACTTGATCAGGAAATGCTAGTCATGAATTTTTATGAAACTTTATTGGCAATATGATAGAAATTTACCACTCTGCAGATCACATGTTTGGAGAACTATGCCACCTAGGAAGACCCATGCCACATAGATTTTCCAGATTATAGACACTTAAGTAGTGCATGGCAATTCAACTACATGTGACACAAATTTGCCACTCCATGGGTCATGTGCTTGGAGAACTATCTGCTCAGATCAAAATTAGAAACACCTGTGCAAATTTAAGTAGTGCATGGCAATTCATTTTATAATGGAAATAAGAGCAGTGAAAATTGGATGGACAAACAGAAAATGTTATGAAGCTGAAGCTGGAAGATTCTGCAAAGTGGATGCTTATCCAAAATGGGCTATACAGATCTGTGCCATGCACCATTAAGTCTGAGAAATTTGCATGGGTCTTCCTAGGTGGCATAGTTCTCCAAGCACATGATTTGCAGAGTGGTAAATTTGTATCATGTGTGGTCGAATTGCTGTGCACTATTTAAGTCTGCAAAGTTCACAGGAACCTTTCTTTCTTTCTACCCTTATTCTATCACCATGTACAAGATGTTTTTAGATGTTGTACCATTATATTACCTACTGTTTATACATGGATAGAAGTTCTATAAAGGTCTAAACAATAACTATCAAATGCCCCACATTAGGTGTTAGGCTGTAGTGTGGGAGGATATTCCTCCAGTGTCATTGTCCACTGCTGTTGGTTACACACTAGGCTGATTAGGGGAACTCATTTTATCAAAATTGGAAGAGGGAATGGGCAATCTGAATGATGACAGTTATATGTCATTCATATGGTATATTGACTCTTACCACACAATTACAGACCTCCAGATCTTTTCATTTTGGCACAGTTATTGTCACTTGCTTGTGTCTCATCTGGGTAGAGAACAGGCAATCCAGTTATCAGGATGTCATTTATATGGTATGTTGTTACATTGATTCTTGTCGATTCTCATTACACAATACATCTTTTCAGCACAGTCATTGTCACTTGCTTGTGCCCCATATCTGATTACAAAGGCTGTCTTTTGTTAGAAGATTAATCCATCAAAATTATTCTAACAGAAGGGTGATCATTCCTCCATCATCTCTTCTGACTCAGTCTGATACAATGGTAGAGCTTCATTTTGACCAAGGTTATTGTCATTCTGACCTCTTGCAAGTATTTAACACATTGCCATTCCTATCCTCATTCATATCCTCAATGTTTTTCTTCCACAGCTTCTCATCACAATGGGTAACTTCATCAGTCAGAGAGCAGGCGCTCCTGATATGGAAACAATTCCTGCACATACCATTCCAACACACCAACATATTCCCCAAAACATGTTCATTCATTGCATGAAGCACAGGCAGGTCACTGATGCTACACTCCTGGAGGTTCAGGTGCATTGCAAATTTTCATAATTACTCCCTATGTACTGATCACTGTAAAGGCACAAGAGGATGATCCCTTGGTGCAAAATTCAAGGGTTGACACCCTCTCTGATGCTGAACCTACTCCAGTAAATCAGGTACGTCCCATTTTATTGCAATTACAGTCTTTTGTGACACTCAGAAAGGGGCGCCAGCAAGAGGACAACTCTTTCCCCCTCAATCAGTGGAATTCCTCTGAGGTTGAGCCAGAGCCAGCACTCCTGGAGGTGTGTCCCACTTTTAGTCCTACTATCTGCTCCTTTCAAGGTTGCTCCTGGCAGACCCCTGTCATGTTCCAGCAAGAGGACAATTCATCCAACTTACCATCTGCCAAATGCTTGGATTGCGATGTCCAGGGCTCCCCCAATGTCATTTACCCTGAACAGCCACTCCTGGTTTGGGTGTGTACCATCATCCAAACTTATGATCTGTCTAACTCTTTCCTCCCAAGGCCACTTCAACACAGTGGACACCTGTCAAGCACCAATGGGAAGACAACTCCTCCAATTCACCGCTTGCCAAATGACTCAAAACTGGTGTCCAGGCTCCCCCTGATGTCATTTTCCCCAAACAACCACTCCCAGTCCAGGTGTGACCCCTTACTAACCCATGATCTGTCTAACACCTCTCCCCCTAAGGACACTCCAACTCAGCATATTCCTGTTAAGTGTCAACAAGAAGATGATTCCCCCAATTCACCACTCACCAAACAACTCAAAACTGGTGTCCAAGCCCCCCCCAATGTCATTTCCCCCAAACAACCACTCCTGGTTCAGGTATGACCCCTTGTTAACCCATGACCCTTTTAACACATCTCCCACTAAGGATGCTCCAACTCAGCATACTCATGTTAAGCACCAACAGGAAGACAGCTCCCCCAATTCACCACTCACCAAACAACTCAAAACTGGTGTCCAAGCCCCCCCTGATGTCATTTCCCCCAAACAACCACCTCCAGTTCAGGTGTGACCCCTTATTAACCCATGACCCTTTTAACACCTCTCCCTCTAAGGATGCTCCAACTCAGCATACTCATGTTAAGTGCCAATGGAAAGATAGCTCCCCTGATTCACCACTTGCCAAACAACTCAAAACTGGTGTCCAAGCCCCCCCTGATGTTGTTTCCACTGAACAACCACTCCTAGTTCAAGTGTGTCTTGTTTCTAACCTTATGATCTATCTAACCTCCTCCCTCCCAAGGCCACTCTAACACAGAAGGTTTCCTTCAGGCACCAGAGTGAATATGATTCTTCCGATGTCACTCCCTCTGAACAACCACTCACTAAGTGGCTGCCTTCAGCCAACCCATCCCTTCAACCAGGATGGGTTTCACTTCACATTCTCCAAATGAACTCCTGCATCAAATTATCACTCTCCTCCCCCTATCTGACCTTCAGAAGTGCACCCAGGTTTCATGTATTATCAAGAATATCGCTGCCCCACTCTACTTTACTGCACTTAGCTTCGTGTCACACAACTAGCTTTGGACAACCATCAATGATGAGAACTGCAAAGCTCTCCTGGTATGGCACTGGATGGCATGTTTCAAGGTTCCTCAGAGCCTTTACTGCTTGTTTCTCCATGCAAACAAGTTGCACCTCAGGGCTCTTCTTATTTTCTTCCAATCCTTCCAGTGTGTGAATATCTCTTTCATACACCTGACCCTGTTTGATGGCTATATCTTAACAGCATGTGAATGGAATTATGTGATGTATAGAGCAAGGTTGTAGCCAAGGGTCCATACTACAATACATTCCACCAAAGCAAAGTGCAATTTGTTTATGTGATTGTAGTATACTTCACACACTGGATTGGAATTGAACATTGGGCTGGTTTTTGGAGTCACTGTATACAGGTGACCTCATCACCTAGCCCTGCTTACAGCCTTGCTCTGCAATCTCTAACTGTACTATACTAGTGAGTTGTACCACTAGTTTATTCTCTTGCCCAACTGCACTATTGGAGTTGTTGCTGGGTTTCATTTAGCTCCCACTTCACTTCCAATAGGTTATGAGCCCTGCTTAGAGGGTTCTATTAATTTAGCAACTTAAACAGATCTCTCTGTGTTCACAAGTTGAGTCAGCTCCTTGAACAATATGTCTACCTCTTTGTACATAGTTCAAGAGATTGCTCTTGGATTCATTGAGGTCTTCCAAATGATGACAGTTGCCTTTGCAATGTCACTTGGAAACCCCAACTTTGCTTCTGAGGGCTTCTTTGTATTCATTTGGACTATTGGGGTTCTTTTCCTAAAGTTTGATGAGCACTCCTGGACTCTACTTCTTCAAAGAGTAGAAGATGATGATATTGAAAGAGTCTTACAGATTTCTCTTATCAGATGTCCACTCCAGAGCATAAGTAATACTTGTCCTTCAACTCCAACCCCTTTCATTGACACATCTCTGGGATTGGTCACTCCACCTGAGGTCAGCCCTTTTGCCACATCATCCAATGACATCCAAGTGGCCCTAGAGTCATGGATAGTTGAACCTGGTGTTCCTTTCATCCATCCTTGTCCTCACTGCAGATATCTTTTGGAGAGAGGAGAACTCCACAGTTGTAAAGGAGGAACATTCTGCAAATGAGGAATAGAAGATTTGCTTGAAGAACATCTTTGCGAACCAATAATATGAATTGACAGAGGCTCACCTCAATGCCCTGCTGAACATTCTCACTGACACTACCACATCCTTGATCAGGAAGTAGCTTCCTATGCAGCATCTCTGCAAAGTACTCTTCAGCATACTGCAGACAATCTAAACTTCACTGCACCTCCTGGGATCCAAACTTGTCTAACTAGAGACAAAGAAGGACCTTTCTTCTGATATTTCAACAATACATACATCACATTGCAAGGTTCCCCTTTGGACATCATCCTAGTCAAGACATTCATCAATCAGCTGATTTCTTCCCCATTCACATCTGTATCAGCTCCAAGTCACAATCCTTACAGCAACTTATTCAGAGAAGACAATCTTCCTCCTTATACTGTCAACACAACTCTTCTGCAGTATGTCAATCTTGATCATGGAAGTCGAGACTCCCTTGGCAATTCAGGACAAGAATGAATTCTTTCACCTCAAAGATCAGGACATGAAGAACATGCGTTTCATTGGAAACACACTGTACATTCCTCCCCTCATTCCAGTGCCCCTTCAATTTCAGCCAACAATAGTGATCCAGGAAGCGGTCAATTTTCAGACCATGGAAAAGTGACTTTGGGAAGTACCCAAAGTCTACTAACATTTGGTTGGAGGATGGGAAGAGATTCCCTTGGAGGAAGTCCACAATTCCCTCTGGGTTTGTAACCCATTCCAAATTCCAGAAATTGAGACTGTTATGCAAGGTACAACATAATGCAACAAATTCAACTAACTATTCATGCTATGCACTCAAGTATGCAGGAGTGCCCCACTGAGTGCCTTGCCAGGTGGTCCATCAAGGGGTATGCATTGAGTGGCTCAGCAATTCGGTATAGAGGCAAGTACATACACCCCAATATCATGAATGAATTATTGATGGCAAGAATGCTTCAGGCAGCTGTATAACAAGCAAGGTCAAGTAGGGCAATTGCAAAGAGGATGCTGGTAAGATTTGCTAGTGGTTCTGGAATGTGCTAGAACAAGTGATAAGTTATATAGTGAGAGTGAACATTGAATGCACACCTTTTTTATTGATTGCTGGCACAGGCATTTTTGGTTCCAGGCAATGTTCAACAGAGTTGCCTCTGGTAATCAGCAAAGAGGTGGACACAGTGAAACAACCTGTGTTGGAATTCAAGGTGTTTTCATTGAGACATTGACTTGTACTCACCACCTTGATAGGCAGTCACATGACTTATTCAAAGAATGCTAGACACTACATATAATTGTGCAGATTTAGCTGGGGAGTCCCCAAACTAATCTGTAGTCCTTATATACATCATGTGTACTTTAGGGCCAGCATGGAAACAAGACAAAAAGGGAGAATGCTGTGGAGAAGCATTGGAAAGAATAAGAACCATTGGGACACTGTCCACAGCATTAGAACATTCTAATGGAAAGGGATGGTAACTAGGGGATGGCACAGCCAATGTGCCATGCGATAAGGAAGAAAAGGGAGAGAGATAGACAAAGGATATTGATAAGAGCAAACCATAGGGTTTTGAGGATAATGAGGATATGCCCTAGGATGGATAAGTGTATATATAACCAGGATGGAAGGGAAGGAAAGAAAAAAAGGTGAAGAAACTGTAACAGAGACTGGAGCCCAGTTCAAAGTCAATTCTTGGATTTTTAGAACCAAGAAACTTGCTGGAGCTTATGAAGGTGCTGGTTGGGCTTTTCCAACCAAGACTTACAACACCACTTCCTCCATTCTCACACACTTCTCTGGATTTGACATTCTCCATTGCTCCCAGCTTTCCATTGATCACTGTCAGCCACTCTATGGCTCTTTGACACCCAATGAAATGATGTTCCCTGACCTTCAACTTGGCTACCACATCACATGCCAAAGGTGGAATGAAGAATTCAATAGGTGACATTGCAAGTCATGGAGAAATGACCTTCACCATACCTCTTTCATCCATTTGCAACTAGCTTTAAAGAATGGCACTGATGCCAATCACAGACATTTTTATGTGGCTCTTAAATGTCTCACCCTTCAAGGAGATAGAGAAGAAGGTATTAGACAAAATAGGTGACAATTGGCTGCAACAGTGGGAATCATCAAATGAAGGAATAACAAGTTTGTATAAAGATTGTTCTATCATAACTGACATTGTTCCTTCCCTATGGCCACTTCCTAGATCTTTCTTTTCTTGTTATAATTTTCAGGTACAACCTTCTGGTTTCACAAACTTCTTTGAGCTAGCTAGTTATTTCCCTTACAAGCTCCAGCTACCATTCATACATCATGAATGAGATCTCAAAGTGTTTAGACACATGTATTCCAAATCTACATTGCTTTGTGGAGATTTACTTTTTGGAATTGGAAAAGACATGTTTACTGCCAAGTCATTTTATGATTTGAGACAACAAAACAACCTTTCAAACATGCTCAAAAGAAGATAGAAGGTTTTATTGGGCTAACCATAGACACCCAGTACCTAGAAAAACTAGATGAAGATGAAGATGGCTGGAAGAACAGTCAAGACAATCTTACCTTTGGACTGGAAAACATGGAGAAGCTGATCCATGGTTGTCTGGCTTGTCAGGGTCATCATATATTGCACCCATTGTTACATTTTCTTTGCCTTTTCTTCTTTCCTTTCCTTCCCCTCCAACTATATGTACACTTATCCACCCTAGGGCTCATCCTCTATGCCCTCAAAGCCTTGTGGCTCACCCTTGTCCATATTGTATGCTTATCACTCTCTCTATTCATTCTCATTGCTTGGCACCTAGGCAGTGCTATCTCTTAGTTACCATTTCTTCTTTCTGGAACCTTCTAATGCTGCAGACACTGCCCTGATGGTTCTTACTGTTTCCAATGCTTCTCCACAGCATTCCCCCTTTTTGTCTTGTTTCCACACCAGCTCTAAAGTACACAGGATGTATATAAGGACTATGGATTAGCTTAGGAAATCCCCAGCTAAATCTGTGCAATTATATGTAGTGTCTAGCATTCTTTGAGTAATTGGCCTGCAATCTCTCCTAGTATTTCTCTCAAGGCAAATGTCATTAGCTCTACATTAGTGAGCAACTTGTGAATGTGGAGACTTTGTACTGCTTTGCTTTGTAGCTTGCATTACATTGAACCTTGCATAACAAAAGATTTAGCTCTCCCCATTGCTCTCCTATTTAGAAAGTGACCACCCCCATCACCATTGCATCCCAGAAAAGCTGAGACTCCCTGTCTCCAGAACAATGACCTCCTCATTGCATAGCAGGATCATCCAGGACAGCTGCTCCTCCTGCCAACCCCAGATATTGCCCAAACCTCCCACCTGTTGAAAGGGGGGTACCTATGAACCAATACAGCAACCACATGTGGTACCAGCCCCAGCAGAATCATTCTTGACTACTGAATGACTAGCCAGAGTGCTCCAGCTTACCAGCCAGCCCCCACCACCATCCCAGCCCAGCAAAGACAACAGCTCAGCCAGCCCCTCCTCTGCACCACCACCTATTCACATCAACACCCCCCAGCCTGCCAATATGCCCTCAGAACTTAAAGCTGGTCTCCTTGATGACTTTTCCAGATCTTCTGAGGAAGCCACTCATTGGATCAAGGCCATGAAGGCCTACTTTACCATTAACACTGCCCTCTACCCTGATGACAGCACCAAGGTTCTCACCACCTTGAATTGTATGAGTAAGGGATGAGGAGTTCAATTCTCAGAGTCTTGGTTGAACAAGATGTCTGATACTACCATTTCCCTGGCCAAGAAAACATTTGACATGCTTGTCACTGATTTCACTTCCACCTTCTTCCCCTTTGACATTATCACACCTGCCAGGGAGCAGCTGGAACACTTAGAATAAAAAAACCAGAGAAGGATTGGAAGTAATGACAGCTTCCAACAGTACATCACTGACTTTGTCAACCTGGCTTCTAAAGCCAAGATCACCAATGAAACTGAACTCTGCCACCTCTTCTTGAAAGGAATCACCT
>JBBPKK010000980.1:0-13196 GCA_038089215.1 Tylopilus vinaceipallidus | reverse complement strand
ATGTGGGGTGACCCCTCCGCACGATGTGCCTCTGCAAGTAATCTGTCCACATCGTCTATTTTTTTTTGGTTAGGCACCGCGGTCCATACTTTTCTTGGTTTTCTTTCAACCAGCGTTTTTTTTTTTTTGCGACATGACGTGTCGACGTAGAGCTGGGGACTTGGCTCGTTGAACACTTTTAAGCATGAGGAGGACGTGAAAAGTGTCGAATAACACGCAAACAATCCATCCAACCGTATTTAGGTTGTGCATGACGTCGGGCGGAGAGGTGATGATGCGGGGGTTCCATTGATCCGTGTCAGATAGTGCAGGAAAACGGCCCGATCAACAGCGGTGCGAGCTCGATGATGTGGAGCTTGGTCGTGCCAACGGGTGGTATCCCAGTGGATGGGCGCACGAGGGCCGTGTATGTAGTGCATGCGAGCGCACGGTGCCGCTTCTCCGGGCCGGTGTGCGGTTGTATGCTCGCCCATGGGCAACTCCACGCTGCGTCAAATTCATCTGGATGCGAGCGCCAAGCGTGTGCAGCGTCAGCTGCCATCACGACGATGGCGCGCATGAGGATCAAATGAGCAGACGCGCCGATGCGGGGAAGGGGTGTTGCGAGCCCCGTGATCGCGGTACGGATGGGACGGGACGGGACCGTCACGTCGACCTATACACGACCTCGTCCGCCAAATGGAGGCTGGGCCGCGCGGAAACGATGTCTGGGGTGCGGGAAAACAGGACCAAGGACGCTCGGCGCTCTGACGGGGACTCTCAGGCATCTTCGCCAGGGGGTGCTCGATGGACAGACTTGGACCATGTTTTCGCAAGGTCATCCGAGTCGCACCGGGGACGTCGTAGTGGTTGACGGACGCCCATCGTCGGTGTTCGGTGCCAGGCCAGGGATGGGCCAGCAGGTGCCAAGTGGCCCTTTTGGCTCTTGACTCCACGTCTCATTTCGAGGGGAAGAGGACGGCTTGGTTATGGCACTAGCACTTGTACTTTACGCAACTACTTCCAAGTTATGGAACCGAATCCAGCAGCACAGCCAGATTAGATAAGCTGGCTCCACTACAAGCCCCTATGCGAGTAGGGAGAACCCCTAAGACTCTGTTCGGTATGCTGCTGGAGGATCGGCTAGAGTTGCTGGCGGGCTCGGCTAGCCAGTAGCCGAGCCAGCCGAGCCCGCCAGCAACTCTAGCCGATCCTCCAGCAGCATGCCGAACAGAGTCTAAGGCTCTGTTCGGATGGCGCACCCGCGCCGGGTTTTCTTGAGACCAGGTTTTCGTTTGTGGCTGAGCCGAGATGCCGAGAGTGGCGCTGAAACACAGCACATCCGAGCGAGCAATAGACAGCCTGCTGTCAATTTCCACTCATCATGGCGCCCAAACGGTCTGGTCAAACATCCCCTCATCAGCGTAGTTATTCTGAGAAGGGCAAGAAAAGGGCCACAGATGGACAAGACAATCCTCTGCATTCTGGTAGCGACAACAGTCAGACGGGAGGTTTGAAGGCAGCAACATCTACACAATGGACTGTCATGGATGAGGAGTTCTTGATTGACTTTGCATTGGACAATCATGCAATGAAGGTGGATGGGGACAATTTCAAGCCCCTATTCTGGAGTAATATGGCTAAGAGCTTCCCTGTGCCCTCTCATGGGAAGCCAAAGACGGCCGAAACTTGCAGGGAAAAATGGAAAAGAGTGAGTGGTGCGTTCACTCTCCCTTTTGATTCCAAGCTTAATTATGGTTTTTCAGATGAAGACTATCTTTGAGGTTGTTGATAAGATTGTGAACACATCAGGACTTGCATACTCACTAGAGCAAGGTGCTGATGTCGGTCCCGAAAGTCAGCATGTATGGGATTTAATCGTGAAGGTATATCCACCTTTTTGAATCTTATCTACTGATCACAAGTGAATTTACTTTTAGCGAACGAAATCCGTGGCGAGGTTCAAAAACAAGGGCTGAATTCACTATGACAATATGCGGTTGTTGGTGAAATCGAAGGGCAGGGGCGTAAACAGTATGCCGTCTCGCGGGCATATCCAGAATGCCGCAGCTACTTCAAGCACTTTTGATGATCCTATCGCATCACATCCAGTTGCTCCTCCCACTATCTCTGGAATAACCAACCCCTCATCTTCTGCCATGTCACCACTACCGTCCATCCCATACTTGTCCTCCCCGATATCTGCGACCTTCCTACCGCCATCGATCCCAGCTTCCTACACTGGCTCTACTGTCAGTTCAATCAAACCATCATCAAGTATTTCTATCCGCGCAGAACAGTCAAACAAGCATAAAGCCGATGACGATTCATCGGTGATATCCGCCGGTCCACCAAGATCAACAGTAAGTCAAGTGTCGGGTGTGTCTTCTGGAAGTCGGAAACGGTGGACAACGCAGCAAACACGCAATGTTGATATTCTTCATAACAACATCACCATGCTCCAGAGTACTTTTGAGCAGAATATGCAAGTCATGCAATGTGTCCTCAAGGTGAAATCTACAAAGGATATGAATCAACCAGCATCTCAGCCGGATACCGCAGAATCCGGGGTGGATGGCGGCTTACAGGAGAAAAGAAATGCTGCAAAGATGGCGCTCCTCACGCATGATGCAAAATTTCTTTCCCCACATGAAGTAGCATTGATGTTGACCTTATTTGATAGCGGCAAGCTTGACAACCATCTAGATACGTACATAATGCTTGCCACACCATCTCACGAGGAAGTTCGGCGAAGCTGGCTGAGGATCCAGATCACTGCAGCGGGTGGAACGCTTGGACAATGAATCGTTCATTTATAGTATACAATATGTTATGTTATACTACGAAGAATGATGTGATCGGTCTTGCCATAATGCCGCTGCAATTTCATCCTGCTTTCTGGACATCTCATCTTGCTCAGTTGCTGTTATGAAGCCTCCTGCGAGGGTACCATAGATCACCGTTTCATCTTCCATGCCTGGAGGTATCTCCACTGCTTGCTCACTTTCCGACTGTGCAAAGTCCCCGCGATCATGGCGGCGGATGATGTTGTGGATGCAACAAAGGGCCTGAGGGATTTGAGCTTGAATCCCCATAGAGTACTCGGGAGGAATTGAAAGAATTCAAAATCAGCCTTTGAGAACCCCGATAATCCATTTGATGACATTGCGTAGTTGCACATGGCACAAATTGAAATATTCCCGCTCGTTGGCAGGCCTTCAAAAAGAAGTGAGTGACTTATTGAGAAGTAGTAAAAGAGAGCATACGCTGTCCCCCCACACTTCCACTCCAGTATGTGGTAGTGTGCTTCACAATAAGGGACTAGTAGTTGAGGGCAGATCGGGTATCCAGCGTCAGCAAGATAGTACTTCCCAGTGGGTATAGTGAAGTCGGTTGTTCACACATTATGGTATACAGTTGCATTGGCCGCTGACCCCTCCCAGCCACTGAGAACGTATATGAATTCAAGGTCAAAATTGCATGCAACGAGGCAATTTTGTGAGTGGAATCCTTTTCGGTTTCGGGTAGCATCCTTCTCAGCTGCAGAGGGACTGCAGGCAATATGTGTTCCATCAACTGCACCAATGGTGTCCTTGAAATATGGGTAAACTTTGAGGTCGTTGAGGACGCAAGTGGGTACTGAACCATCTGAATGCAGTAGGTTGATATAGGTTGTATAGATAGCTGAGAGGGAGAAGGCATCAAGCATGCAGCAAAAATACCTAGAGAAAAAAATGAGTATTTTAATGGTTAAAAAAACAAAGCTCACTTTGATATTGTGTCGTTTGATCACTGAAACCGCTCACCGACATGCTTGCATGATAATCCAGTCACGCATGTATATAAAAATATGCCCAGCTGCTCAACGAGGGTGACATGTCGGGTGTCTGTGTATCCAAGAGACTTCAGCTCCTCGATGATCTTTTCGAAGACATGCTTCCGGATGCCAAGCTCATTGCGAATTCAATTAGGGTGACCATTGAGGAGTTCCATCATCCACATTTGACCTGTTAGAATGGAAGTATGGTATGGAATGGGCGAAGCTCGGGCAGGGGATGTGGTTGTCTCTAGCATGACAAGCATGGTCTTCATTATAAGCTCGGTGATCAGCCTGTTCTGGTTAATCAAAATCTGAAGCACAGTGTCTGTGATATCTGTCTCCATATCATCTTGAAAACCAGAGTCGGTTTGTAGTGTAGAACATTCTGAATCCCAATCAGACATAGCACATATGACAGTATGATGTCTTTGTTGATAGTGATACTATAAGGTTTGTGTGGAATCAAATATTTAATACTCCGCTAGGAATGCGAAGTCGGGTTTCCGGGAAAACCAGACCCAAGTCTTGATCCCATCTGGTGCCTAAAGCCCTTGGGTTGGCACATGTAAATCTCTTCTTTGAGTTTCCCATAAAGGTACACGCTCCGAACATCAAGTGCTTCAATATGCCAGTTCTCTAGGGAGGTGAGGGCCAACATAAGTCGGACTGTCTCAAACCTGACCACTGGAGAGAATATTTGGTTGAAATCAACTCCCTCAACCTGGGAGAAACCCTTTGCAACTAGATGTGCATGTTTACGGCTGTCTGTTACGCTAGGTACAACGTAGTGCAAGCTGTAAGGTGAAGCAATACGAAGTCTACACATTCACAGTTGCTCACTAACACAGAGCTAACGTCATTTGCCTCGGAAGGAATACTAAGAGGGATTGCAGGCCAATCGCTCAAAGAATGCTAGAATACTACGTATAATTGCGCAAATTTAGCTGGGGAGTTCCCCAAGCTAACCTATGGTCCTTAAATACATCCTGTGTACTTTAGGGCAAGTGTGAGACAAGATAGCAAAAGAAGATGTTGTGGAGAATCATTGTAAGCAATAAGAACTGTCGGGGCAGTGTCCACAGCATCAGAATGTTCTGATAGAACATAATGGTAACTAGGAAACTGCACAGCAGAGATGCCATGCAATGAGAAGGAAAAGCGAGAGTGCTAGACAGAGAACATGGATGAGTGTATACCATAAGGCTTGGGGGAGGACGAGAATGAGCCCTAGGACAGACAAATGTACATATAAGCATAGAGGAAAGAAAGGAAAGAAGAATAAGTGGAGAAAATGTAACACTGTCTGGTTTAACGTCAAAGACCCATCGGTTGTCTATGACCTTCCTCCCTTTGGGCGGGTCCACAAGTTGGAAAACTTTGTGCTCTTGGAGCATATCAAGCTCATGTTGACAAGCGGCTTTCCACTCTTCCTGTTCTGCAGGAGGTAGTGACTTAATGTCCCTGTATGTCCACTCATGGTGTGGCTTAGATGCTGCAGTGTCTAGCCTTTGAGGGATTGCCTTGAACATCAAATATGCCATGAAATCAGCTCCCCCTTCCCGACAGAGTTGGTCCACGTCCGATTTGGATGGAGTCAGAGATGGAGGGGCAGGAGTGGAGGGCACACCAGGGGTGTCGGGAAGACTTCCAGGCATATTGGCACTGGGAGCTGGACAAGACAAGGGTCCAGGCTCACCAAAGATGTCATGCATCTTTCCTCGACAGATGTCCTGCTCCTGATCCACTGGGTGTTGGTCATCACCATACACATTGCCAGGCCAGCGAGGCACATGGCGCTCACACGCTGAGCGGCGAAGTGGGGCAGGGGGAACCGGAGGAGGTACAGTGACTTGTGTCTTGCGTGGAGTAGCAGGCTGAGGTGCAGGGGAAGGTGATGGAGTGCGAGGGGGGACAGGCACAGGAGAGTGGGCTCGAGATACAGGTGGACTGGGTCTGTGGCCTTCAGTGTCACTGTCACTATAGAAACCAGGTGAAGGCAGCCTTGGAGAGGGTGCCTGTGGTTGACCTACTGGTCACTTGGGTTGTTTTCCCTTATTGGTGGAGCACTTGGGGAAACATGCTTCTTCCCAAATGGCATGAGAAGAGGTGAAGATGACATTGCTAGGGGATTGCATAAAGATCCAATTGCGATCCATGCCAGGTGCCACACCAAGATGTGTCATTAGCTCAGCCTTAGGTGCCAGCTTATTATCCCGGGCATCAGCAGGGACATGCACAAAGGCAGTGCATCCCCATACCTGGAGATAAGAGACATCAGGCAAGGTGCCATGTAATATCTCAAACAGCGTTTTGCCATTAAGCCGGTGCATAGGGGTCCGGTTGTAGACATGGGTGGCATGGGAGAAGGAGAACTCCCACCAGCTGTCAGGTGTGCAGGCATCATGCTGCATCAACTCTGACTTGTCACCTAAAGTTCTCATGAGCCTTTCAGCTTGGCCATTTTGCATAGGAGTATGAGGGGCAGACTGAAAGATCCTGATCCCCTGTTCCTTGAGCATAGTATCAAATGCTTGGGATTTATATTCTCCCCCAGCATCAGACATCCATCCTACTACCTTGCGCTTGAATTGCATCAAGACCATCTTTAGAAAGTGCCGAGTGGCAGTCAAAGCGTCATTTTTCTTGCGTAATGACATGGTCCAAGCAAAAGAGCTGTAGTCATCAAGGAAGGTGATGACATAGTGGTACCAGTGATATGACTCAACCGGGAAGGATTTCAGATCCAAGTGGATAAGCTCAAATAGGCATGAAGCACACTGCTCAGAAGGAGGAAAACTACTGTTGGGAAGTTTGCCTTTGATACATCTGGGGCATACTGGGTCTTCAGAAGGGAAGTCTACCTCAGGGAAGTTTTTTGTATGCTTCTTCGCCTGATGAAGCACATCGCATGATGGGTGACCAAAACGCTTATGAACAATGTCATAGTCAAGGGTACTGGTCATTATGACGTGTGGTTCGCTGTGTAGCAGGACCTGTTCCAACATATAGATGGTAGGTGTTACGATTTGCCCTATGCTGCCAGTATCACAACAACGGACTTAGACATATTTTCTTTATGAGCATGTGACCGTGAGACTTAGCACATGACTAGTTCACGTGACAACCGGCTTGGAGGGATCCGAGCTGTCCGGATGTCAGGCACACACGTGGTAAGGGCTAGAACCTTATCTGCCTCATGTATTTAATCCTCGTGCCTCATGGCACTTATCTTTGATCGCCATGCCTCATGGCACTAACGCCGCACCTCATGGTGCTCTAGACTGCCTCATGCAGGCACAGTCTCCCACGAGATGTCATTATGATATCATTCACTCTCACGTTATGTCATACCTATGTAGATACGCACGGACCAGTAGTCAATATGTACAAACATGCTGTATGATATATATACTCCAATATAACGACCCAAGGACCTTAGTTAAGTCCTTGTGGCTATCCCCCATAATCTTAGCTCCTATAAGCCTAAAGTCAGAGTAGCCTGAGCCATGTCTAGTACTGGTTTTGGGTTGCACTACATTAGGACTTAACTTCTTTCCGCTCACCCTACTCTATCGCGCCTGGCAGAGCCTATCTGCTAAAACATAGCCGGACCCGAGGCTTATACAGGACCTTACTTTTCTTTGGGCACCCCCTTTCTTTTTACGTAGCCACTCTCTATACGAGAGGATAGACTCTTAGCGACCTAATCGCGGAGTAGTCCATAGCCTCGAGAGGCTTTAAAGTGTTTAAACACCGCGGCAAAACCCCCTTTTCTTCTATTGCCGAAAGGCGTGTCCACGTGAGGCACATTTCTTCTAGTCTACGTAGTACCGGTCACAGTTGGTGCAAGAGCGGTCTTGTGCCCACCAGCTGTTGACATACGAACCAAGTCGGGAAGGTCGTTGACCCGATTGGAATAACGGTTGAGCGAGACTAGCCCTCCCGTTTACATAGCAAAGGATGCTCAGGGTTGCCCACCCTACCCAAACTCTTGACTGGGAAGCCGGTCACATTCAAGTACGAGTAAAGGTCAAACCGGTAGATGAACCGGAATACGAATTTGACCCAAACGACCAAGTAACAGTCAAAGTTGAAGAAGAGGAGATAGACCTCGCTCTTCTCGAACCACTCCCACTCCCCGACGCCCAGGCCTTCTTCCCTGCGGAGCGTCAATACAAGTACACCCCCCCTGTGGTAAAGAAACAGGCAAGGTTTGACCTAGGACCAGACGGTAACCTAGTTCAACATTTCTACGTACCCCGCGCCAAACCTTATGGCGCACCAAGAAGACTCCAAAGGGAGCAAACAAGGAAGTCGCTTAGGGAAAAGTGCAACCGGCCATACGATCCACGGCCCAAGGTTCTAAGTAGAAAGTAGTACTTAGACAAAATTTCAGATTCTACAGAATCTATTCCCCCGTCTCCGAAAAGAATGGATTACGGGCAACAAATTCTTGATCTCCAAGTCCTGCTGGCAGGACTGCAAACGCAATTAGCTGCGGCCGAAGCCTGGGCCGCCGCTGCAGAAGCTAAGGCAAATGCTGCCGAAGCATCGGCAAGAGGACCTCAAACAGAGGTCAAAGTTATGAAAAAGGTGGACCCGATCCCAGATCCAGGGTCCTTTAACGGTGACTACTCCTGTTTTGACGAGTGGTGGATCAAAATGCAGGTATACCTGCAAATGAACCAGGAAACCTTCTTCTCAAAGAAGGAAGTCACCCTTGCGGTCTTGTCTCGGATCAGCTCGGAAAAGGAAGGAGACAAGAATGGGGCGGGCGAATGGGCCCGATACCATATAGAGACAAAGCTCGCCGATAACACATGGTGGGCAATAAACGACCTGGAGAAGGAACTCTCCCACCGCTTCAGGTCAGCAACAAGGCAAGGGAGAGTGCTGAGGGAACTTCAAACCCTCAAACAAGGAACAAGGCAGACAGAGGCCTTCCTAACGCAATGGGAAACTCTGTACCGGTACGCCGGAATAGATGAGGTGATGGGTACCCACCTCTTAATCAAAAACGCCCGAGAGGAGATCGTAAGACACATCTCCCTCAATCTCCATGGGGACGATGCCCCCACCAACCTTGCTGATTGGATCGGCCAAGTACAAAACGTTGGGAATGCGTTCGAACAATTTGAGCTTGCCCGAAGCTCAAACAACAAACGTTGGGGCAACAATGCGGCTGCCGGACCGTCCTCCCGGCGAGACCCAAATGCAATGGACATTGACGCTGCCTGAAAGGGTAAGTGTTTCAACTGCAATGGCGACCACCTCGTTCGTGATTGCAAAAAGCCTAAGCAACCTTGCAGCGACTGCAAGTTCCTTGGGGGAGGGCATTGAAAGGATTGCCCAAAATGAGGCAAATCTTGCAAGGCTCGAGCTGCTCAAAAGGAGGGTAGCGAGGACAGCGACTCGGACAGGGAAAGTCATCATGTCCGAGCTAGCCGCAAAGGGAAGGCTAGAGAAACGCCCAAGTCCATAAAAGAAATGGGCTTTGAAGAAGCGAAAGCTTACTTCACGGATGTGTTAAACGCCAAGGCGAAAGAGGCCAAGGCGGGAAAAGAATAGGGCGCATAACCAATCAGGGTGGTTGTGTTGCCAAAGACTATTTCGGACACATAAAAATTGAAAAACCAAAAAACAGATTCTTCGATGTACTATTATCTGACTCAGAATCAGTAACCTATTTTGATGATATTACCGAAGCCATGACTCAGGACGAGCCTGAGCGCGCCGGACGGGAATCCGGGCTTAATTTGGCTAAGAAAAACAAAAAAATATTTACAAAAGAAATCCCTGATAGGATTGTCATCCGCTCTGTGGCGAATACCGAAATACAGTTAGGAGTACAGGTGGCGCCGGCCACACAAAAGAAACGGATGATGAGCAAAGAAGCTCTCCTCAATAGTGGGGCCAATGGAGTCTTCATTGACAAGGCATGGGCTAAAACAAACGAGATACCCATGAAAAAGTTGGAGCGGCCAATCCCAGTGTTCAACGTAGATGGAACAAAGAATAGCGCTGGGAATATAACACATACCGCTTCCCTCATCGTAGACTACCAAGGACACCACGAGACTCTAGAAGCAGAGGTCACCGATCTAGGAAAAGTAAGCATGATACTGGGGTACACCTGGCTAAAGAAGCACAACCCCGAGATTGATTGGAAAACTGGACAAGTAAAGTTAACGAAATGTCCGCGATCATGCTATCTCCTTTCGGACAGATCAGCTTCCCTTAGAGTCCTCAACGAGGAAGAGCTCACAAGTGCTCCATATGTGTACCATCACATCAAAAAAATGGAGGTTATACCACCTAAAAAAGTAGAAAAAACGGCAGAGGAACTAGTACCCGAACAGTATCACAGGTTTATTGAACTGTTCACCAAGAAAGCATCCGAGCAAATGCCTATCCGACGAACGTGGGATCACACCATTGACCTGAAAGACGGTTTCATCCCCAAAAAGGCGAAAGTATACCCCATGTCGGTAGACAAAAAGGAAGAGGTAAAAGCATTCGTTAAGGAACAGCTAAGAAAAGGGTATATACGTCCCTCAAAGTCGCCCCAAACCTCGCCAGTCTTCTTTGTTCCCAAAAAGGAAGGAACCAAAAGAATGGTGCAGGATTACCAATATCTAAATAGCTGGACTATACCAAACGGGTATCCGCTGCCCCTAATATCGCAGCTTATCAATCGACTCAAAGGGGCTAAAAGGTTCACAAAAATGGATCTACGATGGGGATACAATAACGTGCAAATCAAGGAAGGAGACGAATGGAAGGCAGCTTTCACTACTGAAGAAGGAAGTTTTGAGCCAACCGTTATGTTCTTCGGATTAAATAATTCCCCAGCAACATTCCAAGCAATGATGAACAATATATTTGCTGACATGGAGTCTTTCGTAATAATCTATATGGACGACATTCTTATCTTTACAAAAACAGAAAACGCAAAGGAGCATGACGACACTGTTCTTAAAGTATTACAGCGGCTTAAAGATAACGATCTATTTATTAAACCAGAAAAATGCTTCTTCTCGGTAGAACAAGTCGAAATGCTGGGAATGGACGTATCCAGCCAAGGAATCAAGATGTCGGAATCAAAACTCAAAGGAGTGTTAGAATGGCCAGTCCCAACAACCGTAAAAGGAGTTAGAGGATTCTTAGGGTTGGCCAACTTCTACCGACGATTCATTGATAAATTCTCCGAATGGGCTAAACCATTAACCGAGCTAACAAGAAAAGACAAGGCTTGGCAGTGGGGAAGTCAAGAGCAGGAGGCTTTCAATCAACTAAAAAGGGCTTTCACCGAAGCACCAATCTTAGCCTACCCTGACGAAGAAGCGAGATATCGGTTAGAATGCGACGCCTCGGCATTCGCGACAGGGGCAGTGTTATCTATCGAAAAAGGAGAAAAGTGGCATCCGGTAGCGTTCAGTTCCCATAAAATGACCCCTGAACAAAGGAACTACCCGATAGCCGATAAAGAGATGTTAGCAATAATTTATGCATTAGAAATATGGCGACACTACCTAGAAGGAGCGCGTCACCAGTTCGAGATCTGGACCGATCATGCGAACTTACAGTATTTTATGACCAGCCAAGACCTTAACTGATGGCAAGCATGTTGGGTGCAATGGTTATCTCGCTTCAATTACGTATTAGTGAGAAAACTGGGAACAAGCATGGGAAAGGCTGACTCTCTTTTGAGAAGAGAAGACCATTCCGTGGGAATCAAGGACGACAATAAGGGGGTAATACTAATCCCCGAATCTCGCGTAAGAAAAGCGACCGAGATAACCACAGTAACCTTGGAGGAGGAAGAAATACTCGCACGCATTCGAGATGCAACCAATCTGTTGAAAGAAACGGAGAGTATAGGAGAACTTAAGGAAGGACTCCTATACCACAAAGGACGGATCTTCGTGCCAAAAGGGGAAATCCGACAACAGATCATAACTTTATACCACAACTCCACCATCGCCGGACATGGTGGGACAGAAAAAACCAAGGAGTTGATCTCCCGATACTATACCTGGAAGGGAATGACCAACCAGATTAAAAATTACTGTTCCCGATGTGAACGATGCAATCAGATGAAACCGATGAACCGGGCTGAGCCTGGGAAGTTGCAGCCTCTCCCCGTGCCCAGTGCACCATGGAAGGAAATATCCGCTGATTTCATCACGGATCTACCCGAGTCAGACGGATACGACTCAATCCTGGTAGTCGTTGATCGATTCTCTAAGGAAGCTTGCTTCATTCCCACAAATAAGACCATAACAAGTAAGGGAACAGCAAAGTTATACCGGGATAACGTATGGAAGCATCACGGACTTCCAGATTCTATAATATCGGATCGAGGCCCACAATTCGCCTCGCAAGTGATGGTGGATCTAGCCACGTCTCTTCATATCCACCTTATGTTAAGCACAGCTTTCCACCCACAAACGGATGGGCAAACGGAAAGGATAAACCGCGAACTACAGCAATACCTATGGCTGTACTGTGCAGAAAAACAAGATCAATGGGCAGAATGGCTGAGCCTAGCCCAGTTTATGTACAACAACCGGCAATCGTCCTCTACGAAAAGGTCACCGTTCCAAGTGACACAGTCTTATGAACCACAGATGGGGATAGAGCCGACGGACGCAAAAGCCCCTGCTGTGCAGGATTTCTTAGACAGCATGAGACTGACCCTGGATCAGGTCAGAGAAAATCTAGAAAACAGGCGAAAAACTATGAAAGCGCAGGCTGATAAAAGACGGTCAGATGCGCCGGAATACAAGGTCGGCGATCTGGTGTGGCTGAGCACCGAGAATCTGAATCTCCGAGAGATGAGGATTAGCCGAAAGTTAACCGAGCGATGGCTCAGACCGTATAAGGTGATAGAAACACCTAATGACTGGAATGTTGTAAAACTACTACTACCTAAAGGGATGCGGATTTATCCGGTTATAAACGTGTCCCGAATAAAACCCTATAAAAATTGCCTTGATGGCCAACCGACGTACAAGCCTGGAGCCATAAAGGTTACGGAAGACGGAAATGAGGAATATGAGGTCGAGTATGTAATCGCCTCCCGCATGAAGGGACGATGTCTGGAGTACCTGGTCCACTGGTCTGGATACGGGGAAGAAGATCGGACGTGGGAACCCGCAGAATACCTCACTTCGGCTGCAGACGCAGTGGCCGATTTCCACCGACAACACCCGAGCGCTCCATGGAAGCTTAACCTTATCGACGTTGATCATTTCAATGGCCTTTTCCGGCCTTACGACGTATTTACTGTCTGTGATCCTATTTGGAATCGTCTGGAATCCGATTCTTAGGTGGGGGGTAATGTTACGATTTGCCCTATGCTGCCAGTATCACGACAACGGACTTAGACATATTT
>JBBPKK010000979.1:0-13233 GCA_038089215.1 Tylopilus vinaceipallidus | reverse complement strand
GGGGGGGGGGGGGGGGGGGGGGGGGGGGGGGGGGGGGGGGGGGGGGGGGGGGGGGGGGGGGGGGGGGGGGGGGGGGGGGGGGGGGGGGGGGGGGGGGGGGGGGGGGGGGGGGGGGGGGGGGGGGGGGTCTGGGAAGAGGGCGGGCTCGAAGTCGAGGGCGGGGTAGTGCTGAGCCATGGCTGCCGTTGGAAGCCGCTGGAGAGCGCGTCGGTTATATAGCACTCGAGGATGTCCAGAAAAGGGAATAGGAAAGATGCCGCTCGAGATCGGCATGCGCATGCGCTTCCGGACAGCGTCTGATTGCCGCAGAATAGCGCGATCGCCAGCCAAGTGCACGGCATGCAGACAGGCGCGTCTGGAGGGCATGTGTGTGTGTGCTCGCGAGGAGGGTGCGTGCGCGGGCCCTCGATGCGGAAGCTGATCGCGTCAGGATCGGAATCGGGTTGTACTCCGCGACAGATGCGTGACAAGGCCGGCCCTCGCCCGATCCGGCGAGTCGCCTTCCCCCCGAGAGCGCTCGCTCCTCCTCGGATGCCGGTGGATCCAACGACGGTCCGTGGACGGTGCGTGCCTCGCCCGAGTCTAACGCCACCCCGGCTCGTGTCTTAAACCCTCCCCTGCCCCCCTCCCCACCCATGTTGCCCATCTACTCGTTCAACACCGATCTCGCCGATCCCTCCCTCGACGGCGCCCCCGCCCTCTCCCTCAACTACTCCTACCTAGACAACCCCTACCTCGCGGTCCACTCCCCCGTGCCTCTCCACCTCCCCCAGTCCAGATCCCAGTCCGACACCGCCCGTGCCTCCCCTCCTGCCCCAGACCTCAATCTCTCCTACGCTTCCCAACACCTCGTCTATCCAACCACGCGACGCGCTCTGGATCAGAACCCGCCGGTCGCAGACACCACCCCCTCAAGCGTGCTCGATTACTACGCGTCCACCTCCCAGCAGCTCTTTCCTACCCCCTCGGAGCTCCTTTCAAATATCAGCCACGGACAGCAGGCCGCCCACCGCGATATCTCCGAATCCCGCCCCTACCTGCAGCCCTCGCCTACCCCCCCTCACACGAGCAGACAGCACTCGCCAGACGACTCTGCCGCTGCGCCGCTCAACAGCGCGGTCAACAAAACAGAGAGCCAGCGCAAGGCAAGACAACGCGCCATAGCCGAGGAAATAGGCTTCACCCCCACCGATCCGTACGCATTTCACAATACACGTTTTCCGCTCTTGCATCATGACATCATGCACCAGCGACACTATCTCTTCGCACGAGAAAAAGCGCCACTATCTCGAGTGTCTGGAGCAATACGTCCTCTACCTTCACGAGCAGCTCCGTCTCGTGCAGACAGCACCCCTGGCCCTTGAACGGGTCTCGACGTACCGCGGTTTGTCCTCCCGCAGCATTCGCACCCTCCTGGTGCATATGCAGAATACCAACAAGACCTTGCACGAAGGTACTCTTGTCGAGGAACAAGTGGTAGGCTCGTCCGTTTCCGGCCGCTCCTTCAGTGCATTCTAACTGGCCTCAACCAGTTTCTTGACCTGTCTGCTCAGGTCATGGCCGCACACAATGCCGGCCTTCCCCTTAGACGCCATTCTGTGGACGTCGCCGGCATGTCAAGGAACTCGGGCTATAGTCCTAGTTTAACCCCTTTCGACCCGGCATTGTCGCTCTTACCCGATGATATGACAACCTCCGGGAGCCCATCCTCCGCAGACGGAAACTCGGCTAGCCCGGACACCCCGACAGACTTGGCGACACAGCGGTTCATCTTTCCCGGCACAACTGATGGACTGTAAACCTCAGCTGGGAGATGCAATTTCTGGCAATACTTTTGACCATTCATGGACCCTACTTGCGCTGTTTCCTCTTCGGTTAGTCGACTTGCACCGTTTTCTGCGTTTATCTCTGCTTCTATTTTTCGCGTGACCCGGGCATATGTACATATCTTCCTCCGTCAAAAAAATCGGGATTTGGGTACGCCGGTGGTCGACGCGCGTGGTGCATCTAGACCGATAGCTCGCTGTGCGAAAACGTTTACGCAGGCACCGCGACACTTGCAGCCCTCAGCAGAATTGCCCGCGTTATGAGCGAGCCAGGAGTTCCTGGGCATGTGTTGTGCCAACTTTGGGCATATTATGATCGTCGTTGCCATGATTCGAGATGCCAGGCCAACCTGTCGTCTCGCGAGCTTGTTTCGGGCGACCCATTTGCTGCGACGCCAACGATGACCCGTTCGTTCCGAGAGCATTTGGCGAGGATCGCAACACATGTTAGGATAGATGGGTCCGACAGTTTCAACCTTGAAGCTTCGATCACATGGCTTGACTTGGACACGTAATCGTGAATCACATCTCCTCGCGGACGCCCCCGCGCTTCTGGGAAACTCATGCACGCATTCCATCTAGGACATACACAGCATCCTCAGGCATGTGCCGCCGGACTCACAGGCGCAAGCACGCAGGACGTGGCAGCCCAGGGCCCGTCCACTTTCAGCGGTCCCATGTCAGCGCATGTGTGGCGAAGGCGAAGTCCAAGAAGTGGATCGGAGATGGAAGGCACCCTGGAGAAATTGCGAAGCTCTTTCTGAACGCGCGCCATAAATGGGAACATCGTCGCTCTGGCGTGCTTTCCCGTGTAGATTGTCAGCGTCGCACGCACGACGCGTGTCAAACCAGCGGCAGCGCACGCCGAACCGCGTCTGCACCGTTCGTGGCAAGTGTCCAAGTCGCCGTTCAGCTAACCCATCAAAGTGACATGTGTCCTGCCCGGCGACTTTGGACGCCTTGACGCAGGACCCTGCATCCCGTGCACACAATGCCAGAGCAATAAATCGTACGAAGCCAGCGCGCATTTTTAGGACGTCGTTCTCTTCCCAATCTAGTCGCATCAGATACCCTGTCGTCATTTCTCCAGCTGTTACCCGCATCAAAGGTGCCGGTGACCCGTGAGCGGAGAACGCCACCCCCGATCTGGGATATGTCAATTCCCAGTCGATACTGGGAAATGAGCATGAGGGCAAAACCACATTCACGTTGAACAACTGACCGGGTGGTGGCTCATCACGCCAGGGAACCGTCATGACCGGGAATTGCAGGTCAAGTTGAAGCCGACAATATGACCTTTGTCGGGCGCGGTGAATAAGAACCCACCAATAAGACCTGGATACGCACCTATCACTCCGGCGAGATGCCGAAGACATGCTCACAGATATATTGAAATTGTGGACGTTAATCTCTCATGGGCGGAAACGACGCTGGCTTCGTATGATTCTCCTCGGAGCGCGCGAACGATGTATCTACAATGTGAGATCGGCCGCGGCGATAGCTGGAGTGCGACAGCCAACGGTTACGCCTTCCATGACAGCATACTTGGAGGATGCACCTCCTAGACGCCGTTCATTGTATTGCCAGGTCGATATAAAATAGAGATCCACACACCTTAATGCTCGTCGAGATTGACAGACGTTATGGAAGCCCAATTGAGATTGCTAGATTTATCGTACCTTTGTAGATCTTCCGCCACTTCGATTTCGATCAGTCGATGTTAGAGCAAACCACACGCTATGACTACCATTCCTGCCATGCTGTCGTCTCTCTGCGAGCACAGACGTTCAACTACTGATCCGTAGTCCATATGGCTGACGTAATAGTCAAGAAGCATGCCATCCATCAGCTCTCAATTGTCTTGGATGGTATTAATCAAGATATCACCTCTGCATCAGTGTCTTCCAGTCAACCTTAAAATCGAATCGTCGGGTGATAAACCCGCGCGATATTGGTGCCAAGTGGCCGCTGACGCCGTATGTACAACTTGGCGAATCCACCCATTTCAACGCGCCACGGAAGTTGCGGGCTACGCAGACGTCCCCGGAACAAAGTTGCTCGTGAGGTTGAATACGGAGGAAGAAGTAAAAAAAAAGGCATCACGTATAATTTCGTCCCCGCCGGCTTTCTTTGACGTGTGGCAGGCACCACCCACTGGCCGGCGCTGTTGGCCCATCAGGCCTTCAGGCTTCAGGCATGGCAGCGGACCTGCTATTCACAAGGCTACAGAACCATCAATGAGGCATTTAGTACACATGGAGAGGAGCGACGCATAGTTTCCCCCTAGATAGCGTGCGGGTCAACAAGCCGTCGCAACAGACAAGGACAGGAAAAGAACGCTCACAGTAACCGCCACCTTCACTGATTAGTGTCATCCACGGACGTGAATTTATGTTTGCCTAAAAGCTTGACTTCCGTCATCCCCTTTCCGCTCCCTGTCACACCAACTGAGGTTCACGCCATGCATGAGCCCAAGTAAATGTCGTGTCATGGATCGGAACGACGGATACCTTTTCCCAGCGGGTTATCAGGCGTCTTGAATATGCTCGTCCCAGCCACACCAGCAATGTGTACGCCCTTCTTCTCCGACTTTTTCGCAAACTTTTGCCACACTGCTTGCTTGGCGACCTGTTCCTTGGCTTTGGCCGCCTTGGCCTCCAGTTTCTTCTCGTTCTTCTTCTTCTTCCGTTCCCTTTCTTCCTCTTCCACCTTTGTGAGTTTCCGTTTGTTCGACACAGTGGGCGTCTTTTCTTGGTAGTTGGGCGGGAGGGGCTTGATCTCGGAGGCTTTCACCAGCTCAGTGGTATTATAGCCCCGGAACACGATGCTGTAAACGGGATTCTCTGCTGAACCGCCGACACTGGTTATCCGAGCAGGGTAGAAGCTACCATCTCCCGAGTACTTGGCTAGACATTCGTTTCCGGCAGCCCACGAAAAGGCGGGGGCGGACGACGTTGCTTTTCGTGATGAGCCGACACGGGAAGAGGAAGCTGCCTCTGTTTGCGTGATAGCTTCTTGGGCGAGGGAGATGAGTTCTTTGAGTTCTGATTGGAGAGAGGAAAGCTCTGTGTTGTCAGGGTCTGTTTGGAGCGCGAGCTCGACCTGAGAGAGTTGTACTTGATAGGTTTCGAGATCAGCCTTGTCCATTGTACGTGGAGAGGATGGGTACAAGCCAATACTTATTTGTCATGCCAGATGCGAACACATGTCTTAGGGTTCCGTAATAGGTGTACATCAATCTCAGCCGTAATCAAGAGACGGTAACATCTACTCCTGCAAGTCCTTGTAGGGTGGGAGCTCGTCCCCGTCCTTTGGGTCGGCCCCACCTGCAAGCACGCGCTCTCTCTCCTCCCTCTCCAGGCGTTTCTTTTCTTCCTCTGCAGTTTCCGAGCGTTCCTCTTTCGCCTGACTGCTAGCTGCCACCCGCTCTCTTTCCTCCCGTTCGAGGCGCTGCTTCTCCGCTTCCGCACTCTCTGTCTTGGGGGGAGGTGTGTCATACAAGTCCTCTGAAGGTGTTTGGGCAAGTCCTCCAGCACCACTGGAGGTGACGCCTGGCGATGCACCAGCCTCGCCAGCAGCCGGAGGCTGTGCTGAAGCCGCGGCAGCGGTTTGGTCGAGCAACTGAGCACCAGGTTCGGGGATGGGTGGGGTCACAGAAAGGCCGGGGTGCGAGTCCTGTTCAGCTGCGGAGGCGTTCAATTCGTTGGCATGACTCTCGCCAAAGGAACGAGTGTCCGATCGCGAGAGATCGGCTCCGAGTTGTATATCGAGATCATTGACTTGTCCCGGTTTGTAGCTGTCCAGTGCGTGCTGAAGTGCCGCCCGAGCAGCAGCGGTGATCTCCGCCCCCTTGTATGGAATCGCGTCGGTGGGTGGTAGGCTAGGCAAAGCCCCAATAATGGGCTTCGCGGCTTGCGAAATGAGAACCAGCTTCTCTCCGTACTGAATAAGAATGAGTTGCAAGTCACACGATCTTGCCCAGAACCTTTACCTCTCGAATAGCGTCCCATTTCTTTTGTTCGCTCTCCCGAATGGCTTTCCGCTTCAACAACTCGAATTCTTTCTCAAGCTGTTCATCATTTCTTTCCGCACGCGCAAGTTGCTCCTTAAGCTCTGCAACGCGTCGTTCGCCTCCTTTCTCTTGATTGTGTTCAACACGCGCAATCTGGTTGCGCAAACCAGCGCGGACGTTGCGCTTCGGCACCAGGGCAGCCTCAGCATCGCGCAGTGCCTTCAAGGGGGTCCTGGCACCGTCCAGCTTGACGGCCAAGGACCCGGACAAGGAGGCTTGCACATAGTTCAAAAATGCAAGCCGATCCGTCACTGCGATATGTGACCATGGTTGGTGATTAGCTATATCAAGAGAGACATGAGAAGGAATGCTCGCCATCCGTGATATCGCCGTCCTCGTGTTGCCCCCACGTATACAGTTCCTTGCTCAGGGCTTTACCATCCCTTGTGAGACCATCAAAGTCGAGGGCGACACCCTTCTCGAGTGTTATGATGCGCTGCATGGGATTAGTTGAGGTGTATTGTTGACCAATGTTGCGGATCGTGTACTGTAGCGATTCAAGGGCAAAAGAACGGTGACCGCCCTGCGACGCGGCCTGGTTTGCAGAGGGCTGACCGGCTGACGGAGTGCCAGGAACATGTCCGGCCAGGGGTGTCTGGTTGATGGCGCTCTGCGCTTTGTCGGCGATGGACGAAAAGAAACCTGAGACTGACATCGTGGATAGCGATCAAGGAGTTGCCAAGGGCTTTTGAGGAGCGCGGATGGCTGTGCAACATAGGATGACATCTGCTGCGCCTAAATGCGGCGCAGCTCACAGAACCTGTCAGAAAGGAGAACCCAAAGCATAACAATATGTCATTAAAGAGTCACCAAGCAGCTGCCCACAGACAAACGACGGCTTGTATAGTTGCCCACTACTCTTCGTATAAAATGAATAAATCAGCCAGCGTGAAATGCCTCGTTTGTGCGGCGTATGAATACAAGTGATCCACTCATACAATGATCTTCTTTGCCGCCTTGCCTTTCTTCTCTGAATCTTTGTGAGATAAAAATTCCACCTCAGTCGCTAGCGGACCAGCCAGCTTCTGCGACTCGGCATACCCAAGCACATTTGTTTTGAAGTGTCGCCCGACTGTCTCGATCCGCTCTCGTAGCTTGTCATCATCTCCCGCGGGGGCCAGCCGCGTCCAGATCGACAATCGGTAGAACTGGGGTCGGGTGGAAACAATGACACCGGTGATAAGGGATTGCGGATTAGGCTCGGGGGATTCGCCACTAGTGAAGTAGGGATCAAATGTCTCGCCAATCGCAGCAAGCATCTAGGGTGGTTTCGGCTGTCAGCTTACATGGTCAAAGAACAGAAGGGGTACGCACCGTGTAAAGCCACATCTTATCAACATTGCTTCTGTTTTTTTCTTTGGGTAGCTGTATGCTCCATTTGCCACCGTACTTATTTGCCTCGTCCTCCCAAGCTGGAATAATGCCCTCCTGCAAGACTGTCATTAGAATCTCGACATCAAGAACGGTGGGACATGCCTTGAAAAGATAGTAGTTGGCTTTTTGAGGAAGTTGTGAGGGAGGCACGATATGGTTGTAGAGACTGCGATGGTGAGCTTGGTGGGTGGATTGATCGACGGAGGACGCTTACCCCCAGAACTCCTCCACACTGTCGAAACTGATCACACGTTTAATGTCTTCCATCCAACCTTGTGCTGCAGCAGCACTGGGAGTCTGGGGCAAAGGGGTCTGGGGGAAGGAGGAGACGGGTGTTTGCGGAAGGTTGCGACCCTTTGTCGCAGGAGAATCGAACCAAAGTGTCCAGGGGGAATAGAGGGGATGCTGATATTGCGAGTATGAACAGAAGAGGAGGTGCGATGATAGGAACGTACCTTGACATTGAAATTGGTGGGATCGCTAAAGACGGTGCGGATGCCTTCTGCCTGTGCATGCATATCTACTTCTTGGATCTCGCCGGGCTCGACGTCGGGATTGTCTGACGGTTGGGTGTGGGAGAGAGGGTTTTCAGAGAGCGCGGCAGAGAGCGCAGCCTTGTTGGCCTGCTGGGATGGAGCGGGGAGAGTGGTGGACATGTTGGCGGAGATGCAGAGCCTTTGGCTTGTTGGTGTTCTATGCGACCGCAAAAATATTGGCGTCCTCTACCCGGCTTTTGCCGCGCCGACCCTCGCTCGGCATTTCGGCGATGCCTCCGTCGTCAGTACTTCATGGATCCCTTCCGCGCAAAGCTCGTCGCGGCTGCAACGGGCTCGACCATGACCGCGCTCACAAGTGCGTTTGGCTGTCCCGCCCTTCTTCTCGCTCACACTTTTTTCCTAGTGACCCCGTTCGATGTCCTCAAGACCCGCCTCCAAACGCAGCCGAAAGAATCCCCGTTCTCCCGCGTACCGCCTGCCAGGTGTTGTCAGCCATCCAATGTCCCCTGTGTCCGTAACATGTCATATTTTGCGCATACCATTCCAGCAGAAGAGGTCGTATGTGTTTACGACCATGGTGTGCTCCGGAAGGAGCGCGTCAATGGCTTTCTAGATGCTGTCCGACACGTCGTGAGAGCGGAAGGCATAAGAGGGTTATGGAAGGGTGCTGGCACAACACTGTGAGCGATTTCCTCTCACCGAGGATCTTCGCGCTCATCCTTCCTTGCAGTCTTATCGGCGTCCCCTCGTCCACACTGTACATGCTGACATATGACCATCTCCTACGAAATGTTTTGCCTCCGTTACTACCATCACCTGCCCTAGCCCCCCTGCTCGCTGGCATCACTGCTCGGACCTGTCTTACTTCCCTTCTCTCTCCGCTGGAGCTTGTTCGCACCAATCTTCAATCCACCCCCAAGTCACCCGACCAACCACACACCCTTTCTTCTGTCCTGCGATCAATACGTACAGTTGTCCGTCAGCAGGGGGTTGGTTTCCTTTGGCGTGGGCTCGGCCCAACTCTTTGGCGTGATGTTCCATTCAGTGGCATCTACTGGGCAGGCTATGAAGCATGGAAACGCTATTTCGAGTCATACGGCAAAACAGGGGCATATGTCGCATTCGCAAGCGGTGCCATTAGCGGAACGACCGCGTCACTCCTGACGTCCCCTTTTGATGTCTTGAAGACAAGACAACAGGCGCTACTCATGTCGGGGACCCTTCCTCCCAGAGAAACGGCCACAATACCATTGTGTATACGAATAATGCGGACCGAAGGTGCAAGCGCCCTGTTCGCCGGAGTTTTGCCACGGACCGCCAAAATTGCCCCTGCTTGTGGTATCATGATTGCGTGTTTCGAGGTACGAATCCGAGCCACTATGAGTGACGCGTATACTGACCGGAAGTAGGGTGTGGGTAAACTCTTGACGAAGAGAGAGTAACTCCTCACTTGCATTCGTAGCTTTGAGCAAAATCCACCATCACTCTCATAGACATACGGTGCATCGTTACGATAGATGACATTCTGACGCGGATACTGGATATCAGATCTGGTGCACAGGACTGGCGGTATCTGTACAGTCCAACCGTTATATTAAAACTGCCGTTATGCAGATAATCAACCAAGTCTATTCAACTGCTTCTTCGCGCTCGAAAGCTTAGCCCCGACCACGTCCACTTCGTTATTCAGATTATCCAGTGACTCGTTCTGCGTGACCAGCTCAGCATTGATTGCTTCACCCAGGTGTCGCTGTCGTTGAAGGATTGACGTTAGCTGCGAGAGTTGATCATCTTGCTGCTCTAGCTGTGTCTTTTGAAGCTGAAGGACGCCATGATCGTCCAACGGACGGGTCACGTCTGTTTCTTGAGGCGTCTTGGATGCCACGCCAAAGACACGCGTGACCGGTTTGCCGCCGCCTAGCAACGCGGCACGATCAGATTCCGGAGCCAATGCGACGTTGGTAAACCCCGGAGGGGGCGTCGACACGCCCACCCGGGACACCTGCCGTGCGACCGTGAGCATCTTGCCGAGCTTCTCGCAGTCGTCCTGCAAGCGTGCCACCATGTCCGTCCGCCGCTGCAGCTCGCCCTCTGCCATGCCCGACATGCCCAGCTCCTGCAGCCCCTCCGTCAGCGTGCGCACGCGCGAGAGAATCTCGGCAAGCCGCTTCTTTGCCTGGACGTTGGCCGTGTGTGATGCGTTGACGTCCCCACGGTCAGAGAGGGTGTCCCGCCGATTGATGTCCGCACGGACGTCCCGGATGCGGGACTGCAATTCGAGGTGTTCGTCGAGCCACGATGCGGACGAGAACTTGGTGGTGCCGCTGCCGCCGTCGAGGATTGCACCTTGCCTGCCTACGGGAACACCGAGAAAGTCGCGAAAGGCGTAGCTCTCTCGCCACCTATCTTCCTTGGTGCTGAGAATGGCACGCAGGTAAGTCTCGAGGCCAGCCTTGCGCTGCTCGATGAGAGCGCCTTCGTTCTTGAAGGGCCCTTTGAGAACAGAGAAGGCGTTTTTCGGGGGGAGAGCTGCGGGCGGTGGCGAGCCAGTGGATTTCGTGAGCTCCGTGTGGAGCTCAACGAATTCGGAGTACCGGTGCCACATTTGCCAGGAGCGGACGTGGGCTTGTATTTCTATCTGGTAGACGACGTGAGGCTTGGGAGTCGGCCGCTGTTCATAACTGCGAATGTATATGGCTTGAATGGCGGTCATTCTCAGTGTGTTGTGGTTCGTTAGAATGCGGCGTGTTTACCACATGCAATGATCTACCCGACAAGAGCCAAATGCAAAACAGTACGAAAATGGACCGCTAACGAAACTGTCGGGTTCGAAGACCGATCACAAGGTCGGGGCTTCGAGCTGTGAGGCCTTGCCTGCAGACGATGATGACTCTTCCGTCAATTCCCCGGCCTCGCCAATTCCAACCTCGCCAATGAGGTATCGCAACACGTCGCTGAGAGTAATGATACCAAGCAAACGCCCCTTCTTGCCGCCCTTCTTCTCTTCCTCCTGCAGGAATTCAGTGGCACAAATGCGGGGGGACAGACAGGGGACGTACCTCGCCTTCGACTACCACTAGTCTGTGGACACGACGTTTTTTTAGGAGCTGGAGTAGGGTTCCCAGCGAGTCGCCGGCTGTACAGATGACGACCCCAGGGAAATCCGGAGAGCGTTGGTTGAGAGCTTCGGATATTGTCAAGTCGAGTGCTTGGTATGACCCGAGACGAACAAGCGTCTTTTAAGGGAGAGTGAGACAGGACCACCATGGGATTGCAGTTACGTACGATAACATCAACCGTCTCGTATAAATTGACGACCACGCCATCGTCGTCGATGATCGGGACGGCAGATATAGCACGTTCGGAGAACATGTGGACGACATCGAAAACAGGGGTATTCAGGGTCGCGGTAGCTATCGGCCAATAGGGATTAGATGCACCTGAGGCCTCGGGAGGGAGGTCCCTGGAAACGTAGGTGCCGATTTTGAGTTTACGAAGGGAAAGGTGGAGCTGTTGAATTTCTCTGGTACACTGGCGGAGAAGGGTGAGGGAACTCTGACGTGAAAGGAAAGGGGATGGATACATTGATGGAAATGAATTTGAGGAGACGATATTGAGTGAGTACGGACACGACGACCTCCTGGCCCGTTTCGGTATCGTAATCAAGAAGAGGAAGGCGGCGAGCATGAGTTTGAATGAGTAATTTGGCAGCATCGTAGAGAGTGCTGCTGGGGTGTTCCCTGAGCATCGGAGGGGTGGCTACACCGAGGCTCTTCTCGATATCTGAGGAGAGGTTGGAAGAGGTGGCGATCGGACGGATCGGGGGGGACAGACCTCGTAACAACTCCAAACGGAATGTTTCCACATCTGCGGCGGCGGCTTCGTAATTTAGATTATCGTAATAATATTGGATGAGGTGAATGATGTCTGAGACGGTCAACATGCCCGCGAACTTGGACTTGTCGCTGTTCCAGAGCGGGGCAGACACGACGCCTAAGGGGAGGGGAATGAGGGCGGGCAAGAGAAACAGTCAGGGAGGAGACCATTTAAAAGAAGGCATTGGAGAGCCTTTTTGACGTTGAGTTTGGTGTCGAGGACGATGAGCCTGAAGCTGACGGGGAATGCGTCGTAGCAGGTGCGGCCTTTGAGGACGCTACGGATGGCAAACAAGGCTGCGTCATGGGACTCCTGGGACTGGGCTGGGGGAAGGTGTGACTGCGCCCTCGCTCTCCGGGTGGACGGCTTTCGCTTTGGAGTGCGCGGGGTCTGCGTTGCCGCGTGCATCGTCGGAGACAGCGTCAAGGAGCGCGCGCCGCAAGTCCACCCGACAACGGGGGGTGTCCATTCCATATATGGACCTGCGTGATTTGGTCGCACACTGCGGTTGTCGTCTCTCTGCTCTCCGTCCATGGCCAGTACCCGCACCCCCGCCCCCGAACACCCGCCCCACCCCACCCCGCTCGCCGCCCTCGCACTCGATGTCCTCGCCGCCGCCCTCCGCCGCCCGTCCCCCGACTCGTACGCACGCAACGCCTCCCCTGACCAACCACCCACCCCCGACGCCCTCCTCTTCATCCTCCCCCTCCTCATCGTTCTCTCCACCTTCCTTTTCGTCCTCCTCCTCTTCCTCGTATGCATCATCTTCATCCGCAGGCGCAGGGGCATAGTCCTCAGAGACAACGATGGCCCCATCGACGTGAGCCGCGAAGAGCTCTACGAAGGTGACGGTGGTTTCGACGGCATCGAATCTCGCTGGCTCGAGAGTGTCTCCGACCTCGTCCGCAGGTCGTATCTGCGCGCCAAAGGTCCGTTCGTCCTCCCAGTTCCAAGTCGACCTACTCCATCTTCTCTCTTTCAGACTATCAATTGCAGTATCCCCCCAACTCGGAGCCAACAGACATCACTCTGTCGCAATTCCTGTCCATACAGGAAAAGGGTGTCTCCGCTTGGTGCTTCGAACCTGACTATGAAACCATCAACTCCCTCCTCGTCCACGCCCGCACCGAAATAACCTTCCTGCCCGATCCGGCATCGGCTTCATGCGTCCAGTCAAACCTCCCTCTTCCCAAACTAAACGAGGTATACTACTGGGAAGTCAAAATGTTTGATCTCCCAGAGTCCACCGTCGTGGCGGTCGGCCTGGCTACTAAGCCCTACCCCCCCTTCCGCTTACCCGGTACGAGCCGCCATTCTGTCGCATATCACTCCAACGGTGATAAATGCTACAACTACCCCTTCACCGCATCCACTTTCGGCCCCGTCCTGAAAGAGGGCGATGTTCTCGGTGTCGGCTATCGACCCCGCACTGGCACAGTCTTCTTCACACGTAATGGCCGAAAGCTCGAAGATGCCTTTGTTGGCCTCAGCCGCTACAACCTCTTTCCCACAATCGGAGCCGATGGCCCTTGTAGCGTTCATGTCAACCTCGGTCAGGCTGGCTTTGTTTTCATCGAGGCCAACGTCA
>JBBPKK010000978.1:0-13234 GCA_038089215.1 Tylopilus vinaceipallidus | reverse complement strand
AGGATAGATTTAGCTGGGGATTTCCCAGGCTAACCCATAGTCCTTAAATACATCCAGTGTAGTTTAGGGCTGGTGTGAGACAAGGTAACAAAAGAAGATGCTGCGGAGAATCATCGTAAACAATAAGAACTGTCGGGGCAGTGTCTGCAGCATCAGAACATTCTGATAGAACAAAATGGTAACTGTAGCGCAACCCAAAACCAGTACTAGACTTGGCTCAGGCTACTCTGATACTAGGCTTATAAGAGCTAAGATTGAGGGGAATAGCCACAAGGACTTAACTAAGATCCTTGGGTGATATCATTCAAGTATATATACCATAGGGACATGTTTGTACATATTGACTATTGGTCTGTGCGTATCTACGTAGCATGATGTCATGTGGGAGAGAGAAGACTACATATGACGTATCGTGAGAGAGGTGCCTAGCGTGAGGCGGTCTAGAGTGCCTCGGGGCACGGCGATCAAAGATAAGCACCTCATGGTGCGGTGATTAAATACATGAGGCAGATAAGGGTCTAGCCCCTACCACATGCGTGCCTGACATCCGGACAGCTCGGATCCCTCCAAGCTGGTCGTCACGTGAACTAGTCATGTGCTAAGTCTCACGGTCACGTGCTCGTTAAAGAAAAAATAGCTAAGTCCATCGAGTGTGATACTGGCAGCTTAGGGCGAATCGTAACAGAACCCTAGCCTGACCCTAACTGATTTAAGAAAAACCTGTAAAATAAGACCATAACAAGCAAGGGAACAGCAAAGCTTTACTAAAATCACATATGGAAACATCATGGACTTCTGGATTCTATTGTATCGGATCGTGGACTGCAATTCACCTCATAAGTGATGGCTGACTTAGTGGCATCTCTTCACATCCAACTTAAATTAAGCACTGCTTTCCACCTGCAAACAGACAGACAGACAGAAAGAGTAAATCACGAATTACAGCAATAACTATGGCTGTACTGCATAGAAAAACAAGATCAATGGGCTGAATGGTTGAGCCTCACCCAGTTCATGTACAACAATCGGCAATCATCATCTACAAAGAAAGCCCCATTCCAAGTGACTTGTTCTTATGAACCGAGGATGGGAATAGAGCCAATTGATGCCAAAGCACCTGCAGCACAGGATTTCCTCACAGGAATGAGGCTGACCTTAGATCAGGTCAGAGAAAACCTAGAAAATAGACAAAAAACCATGAAAGCGCAGGCTGACAAAAGAAGATCAGACATGCTGGAATACAAAATCAGCAATCTCGTGTGGCTGAGCACCGAGAACCTTAATCTCCAAGAGACAAGGATTAGCTGAAAGCTAACTGAGCGATGGCTTGGGCCTTATAAGGTGATAGAAGCACCTAATGACTGGAATGTCGTAAAACTACTATTACCCAAAGGGATGCGGATCTACCCGATCATCAATGTGTCCTGATTAAAACCCTATAAAAACTGCCTTGATGGCCAGCCGATGTACAAGCCTGGGGCTGTAAAGGTTACAGAAGATGGATCTGAGGAATACGAGGTCAAATATGTAGTGGCCTTGTGAATGAAGGGTCAGCATCTGGAGTACCTAGTCCACTGGTCTGGATATGGGGAAGAAGATCGGATGTGGGAGCCTGCTGAAAACCTCAAGTCAGCAAAGGATGCAGTAGCTGATTTCCATCGGATGAACCCGAACGCTCCACAGAAGCTTAACTTTATCAACATTGATCGTTTCCATGGCCTCTTTAGGCCTTATGATGTATTTACTGTTTGTGATCCTATTTGGAATCATCTGGAATCCGATTCTTAGGTGGGGGGTAATGTTACAATTTGCCCTACAGCCCATCGCCATAAGCATGGTATCACAATGATGACTTAGACACTATTTGCTTTACAAGCATGTGACTGTGAGACTTAGCACATGACTAGTTCATGTGACAACTGGCTACAGAGGGATCTGAGCTGTCCAGTGTCAGGCACACGTGTGGTAGGGGCTAGACCCTTATCTGCCTTGTGTATTTAATCTCTGCACCTCATGGCACTAATGCCACACCTTATGGTGCTCTAGACCACCTCATGTAGGCACAGTCTCCCACGAGATGTCATATGTAGTTCTTTCTCTCACAATATGTCATAGATAAGTAGATACCCATAGATATGCATGGGCTATTATGCACATGTGTACAAACAACCCTTAAAATATATATAGTATGAATATGACACCCCAAGGACCTCAGTTAAGTCCTTGTGGCTATTCCCCATAATCTTAGCTCCTATAAGCCTGAAGTCAGAGTAGCCTGAGCCATGTCTAGTACTGGTTTTGGGTTGTGCTACACCATTGGAGATGTGGAGCACCAACTAGATCATCTGATGATGAAGGATGGGCAGCGTGTCAACAAGTATGTTATCGAGTTTAATAGGATAGTGTTTCAAGTCTGAGGCTACAGAGAAGGTGCACTCCGGCATCACTTCTACAACAGCCTCCCCCACTGCATCAAGGACAAAATCTCGCGTGTTAGTAAACCCCCCACCCTCTCTGAACTCCGCCAGCTCACTCATGCTATCAATGCTCACTACTGGGAGTGCAAATTGGAGGTTAGCCATCAGGCAAAGCCTTCAACTAACCCTCCCAAAGTGTCCAACAAGCCCTCTGCCACATCTTCACCATCCATTGGTACATCAGGTTCTTCTAAAGAATCCAAAGGAAAGTCCACTGGCACTTCCACCAGCTCCAGGGCATCCACCACTCCTAAGCCTGACTTGTCATCTAAGCTAGGTAAAGATGGCAAGCTCACCATGGCTGAATGCAAGCGGTGTTTCAACCTCAACCTATGCATGTTCTGCAGTCTCACAGGGCATGTGGCAAAAGACTGTCTGAAGCCCACTTCACATGCCTCTAAGGCTCGCTCTAGCAAGACCAAAGCTCTGGAAGCTAAACCAGGGGCCTCCTCTGAGGCGAAAAAATAGCCAGCGACCTCCGTGACTCCACACAGAATGGAGGTTGCATTGACCCTTCCCGTGCACTCAAGGAGCTCTGACTCAACACATCTGCTCTTTCAGACCCCAAGTCACTTATGCCCTCTGTCTCTCTAGTCTCATACAAAATTCCCTCTTTTCCCATGTTGATCGACTCCAATTCCTCTGATTGTTTTATAGATTTGACATTTGTCAATAATAATGGACTTTCAACCTACTCCATACCTCTGCTTTCACTCCAGTTGTTCGATGGTACTTCGAACACTACTATCACTCAAGCACTTGACCTCTCTATCTGCTTCTCTACCGGTGATATCACTCCAATGACATTTTATGTCACTCTGCTTGATGGCTCCTGTTCTATTGTTCTAGGACACAACTGGCTCACCCACCACAATCCATTGATTGATTGGGTTTCAAACAGTATCTCATTCTGAACATCTGAGCAGCCCATGCTAGCAAACCCGAGCTCATCTCCGCAGCCTCCAGACATTGCTCCTCTGGCTGACTCTGCCCCTGCCAATTCACTGCATTTCTCTGAATGCAAGGCTCCTCACATTGTGCTTATTAGCACCCCTGCCTTTGCGCTCACCTGTTGCCTTGAGGGCTCTGTGCAGTTCTTGCTTTCACTCTGCCCCCTGGAGAGTGAACTTTGTTCTGCCTCTGCCGACCCTGAACCAGTCAATCTCTCCAGAGTTCCTCCAGAGTACCATGATTTCGCAGATGTCTTTAGCAAGAGCAAGGCATCCAAGCTGGCTCCACACCACAATTTTGATCTGAAGATCAATTTGGAAGAAGGCACATCTCTGCTGATAGGTACCACCTACTTCCTTTCCACCTCTGAGCTTGAGTCCCTCCAAGCATTCCTCAATGAACACCTCTCTATGGGCTTCATTCGCCCTTTCTCTTCTGCTCATGCAGCCCTGATACTCTTTGTCTGCAAGAAGGATGGTTCACTCCACCTTTGCATGGACTTTTGTGGACTCAACAAGATCATGAAGAAAGACTGCTATCCACTCCCCTGCATCTCCAACCTCCTAGACATGCCGAGCTGTGCCCACATCTATACCAAGCTCAATCTCTGGCATGCATACCATCTGGTCCGAATTGCCGATGGCAATGAATGGAAGACATCATTCTGGACATGCTATGGATTGTATGAATGGCTTGTCATGCTGTTTGGACTCACCAATGCCCCTGCAGCTTTCCAGCAGTTTGTCAATTCCATCTTCACAGATCTCCTTGATGTCTCTGTCATTGTCTATCTTGACAACATCCTCATCTTCTCTGAGGACTGCATGAAGCACAAAGAGCATGTCTGGGAAGTCCTCTGATGTCTCTGAAAACATGGCCTCTATGCCAAGCTGGAGAAGTGTTAGTTTCACACCGACTCTACTGAGTACCTTGGATATCAACTTGCTCCCTCCAGTCTCTCTATGTCCCCTGAGAAGGTAAAGGTCATTGTTGATTGGCCTGAACCCTGGAAGGTCTGCAATATCCAATTGTTTCTTGGTTTCGCCAACTTCTACTGGCATTTCATCTCCAACTACTCCAGCCTGGTCATTCCACTTACTCACCTCACTCACAAGGGTACCCCATGGCTTTTCAATGATGCATGTCACTCTGCCTTCCAGCACCTCAAAGCCGCTTTTACCTCCGCTCCTATCCTTACCCACTGGGTCCCCAATGCTCCCTTGATTGTGGAGACAGATGCCTCCAATTATACCATTGCAGGCATCCTCTCTCTCCAATGTCCAGATGATGAAGTCCACCCTGTCACGTTTTATTCCCACACTCTTTCTGCCCCTGAGCTCAACTATGATACCCATGACAAGGAGTTGCTTGCCATCCATGAAGCTTTTTGGACTTGGCAGCACTACCTTGAGGGCTCCGCTACTCTGGTTGACATTGTCACCAACCACAAGAACTTGGAATATTTCACTACTAGTAAGCTGCTCACTCGGTGTCAGGCCTGGTGGTCAGAGTTCCTCTCATAGTTCAATATGGTCATCTGGTTCTGTCCCAGGCATTTGGATGCAAAGCCTGATTCCCTCACTTGACACTGGGATGTCTATCCCAAGGAGGGGGATAGGGACTATGCTCTTGTCAATCCCCAGAATTTCTGCCCTGTTTTTACCCAAGAGCAGCTCACATCATCCCTTAGGGCAACTTGTCTGGCAACTCTGGTTCTCCGAGCTAGTATGTTGTTCAACATTGAGTCCCTGCACAACAACATCCTCTCTGCTCTCCCCTCCGATCCTATTGCTTCTATACATCTGTCCAACTCCAACACCTCTGGCTCTCAATGGACCGTTGACTCAGAAGGCTTCTTACGTCTAGATGATCGCATATGTCCCTGACACTAACGATCTCTGCCTCCGAGTCCTCCAGTACAAGCATGACCATCCTCTCTCTGGTCATTTCGGACAGAATCACACTCTAGAACTCATCCACTGAGAATACACCTGGCTGGGCATCTGGACATCTGTCAAAGAGTATGTCCATCCTGTACAGCCTGTGCCTGAGCCAAGGTTCCCTGTCATAAGCCCTATGGGCTTCTTAAGCAACTCCCCATCCCTGAGAAACCATGGAACTCCATCTCCATGGATTTCATAGAACAACTCCCTGCATCCTCTGGACATACGGCCATCTTAGTCATTGTGGATCAACTGTCAAAACAATGTATGTATATTCATCCCTACAGACGACAAAGTAACGTCCCTGGAGCTAGCAAAACTCTTCTTACTCCACATCTTCTTGAAACATGGAGTCCCCTCACACATAACCTCTGATCGAGGTTTGGAGTTCATCTCACATTTCTTCTGATCCCTGGGAAAAGCTCTCAACATCCAGCTTTACTTCACCTCCAGTTATCATCTGGAGGGTGATGGACAGATGGAGTGTATGAACCAGACATTAGAACAGTACATTTGGATCTATTGCAATTACCAGCAAGACAACTGGTCCAAACTCCTGCCCCTCACAGAGTTCACATACAACAATGCTCTGAATGCTACCACTGGTGTTTCACCGTTCTTCGCCAACAAAGGTTACCATCCCAACATTTCTGTCCACCCTGAACATGACCTCACATCCACTAGAGCCTGAGAGTACTCCATCAACCTTGATTCCCTTCACAACTTCCTCCAAGAAGAGATAGCCACAGCTCAGCAGCGCTACCAAGGCCCTGCAGATGCCAAGTGAACTCCGGCACTGGACTTCAAGCTCGGTGATCAGGTTTTTATCAAAGCTAAGTACTTCTGGTCCACATGACCCTCCAAAAAACTGTCTGAGAAGAACTTAGGGCCATATGAGATCATTGCACAAGCCAGCTCCCTCTCTTTTACCCTCCGACTCCCAGAGAACATGAAGTCTGTACATCTGGTATTTCATGTTTCACAATTAGAACTTGCCATCCCAAACGCCATCCCCAATCACCATCAGCCACCTCCGCCTCTGGTCAAGGTAGATGGCAAACCAGAGTATGAGATCTCCAAGATTTTGGACTTGAAGATAGACAGACGAAAGCAAAATTGCAAGTTGCTGTATTTGGTCCAGTGGTCCAGATATGAAGATACCGAGGAAGAAACTAGTTGGTTGCTGGCCACAGAACTTGGTCACACATCTGAATTGGTTGAAGTTTTTCATCTCTGGTACCTGGCTAAGCCTGGACCTTATTCCAATTAACTCCAGATTCTTATATCACAAGCATCACCATTTTTACTATCTACTCCTTGCCTGCCTCTTTGTCATCTTCTTCCTCATCCTCACCCTCTTCCTCATCTCCACCCTCCAAATCTCCCTGCCCCTCTGATGACACCTCTTCAGCCTCCGCTCGGCACTCCTCTGCCTCTGCCACCGCCTCTGCACACTCCACATCTTCGTTTTCAAACCCGTCGTCTGGATATACCTCCACCACCCTCAGTTCCACTAGCTGTCCCAGCAGAAGGCACTGCTGGTCCAGCTGCCCCCTCAGAACGTCACACAAGTCATCCAGCAACTTGGTGATGATCTTGGCAGCCTCCACCAACCCTGCCTGCATCACCTCTGGTGCCTCCTCTGCCTGGACCTTCTTCCAGACTTGCTCATTGGTGTTCACGTCCACCCCATCCCTATGCTTTCTCTTCCTCTCCAGCTTCTCTTCCCCAGGGTGCTCACACTTTGCCTTCATCTCCTGGCACTCTATGCATGACATGGACTTCCCAGTCCCCTGCATACAGTCCAGCCCCCAGTCCTCACCTCCAGCACATCACCAGCTCGCTCCCCCATGCTCCTGCTCTGCTTGTACCTGCTCTGCCCACTTCTTTGCTGCTGCTTCGGCCTCTGCCTGCCTCTTCGCCACTGCAACCTTCTTGGCCCTCACCCACACAGCCTCCTCCTTGGCCTTCTTCCTTCTAGCAGCCTCCTCCACCTTCCTCTGCTCTTCCACCTCTTTCTTCACCTTTGCATGTTGCCTCTGCTCTGTGGCCTTGGCATTCCACAGCACATCATCATTGTTGATGTTCTCCATGAGGTGCATGTCATCCCAGGTCTCGATGTCAGGGTAGGTGGACATGGGAGGTGGTGATGGTGGGTGATGGAGAAAATTTTCTGGCTAAGACTCAACTTATATAACCCTTGTGTTCCACACTTGGCTAATTCAACTCCGACCAGATCAATGAAGTCACATGATCCAAAGCGGCCTTCAGGGGTTCAGGCCTAAGAGGGGGATACTGTCATATCCCGAAATCCACCAAGCCCAACTCTGATATATCTGGTACCAACTCTGGTACCAACCCTGGTTCGATCTCTTTCATCTCCATACCTATGACACTCTGACTGTTATGGTTAGATTACTAACACCTTATGACTCTTTTTGATGTCTTACCCCTTAAGCTCCTCTTACATGTTTCACCCACTCCAAGGGACTCTGAGGAGCTGTCACATTCTATTTCAGTTAGACACCTTTGACATGTTTCACTCTGACGTGATACAGGTACACGTTGCTCCAATACTTGAAATCCTGACATTTGACATTTGACATCCAGACTTACTAATACATTCCCTCCTGTATATAAACCCTGTAGAATACGCCCTGTATTCCTCAGTTCAAATATTGATTAACTTGATGTTCTCACTCTCCCTCCTGGTTGTCATTGCACAACTCCCACCTCCAGCCTCCGACCCTCCATTTGTAAATCTGGGACCAAGTCAAAGCAAGGGTGCACCACATAAGGTGAAGCCAAGTCCCATCCGACCACCAACTCCGGCGTTCCAGAGTTGTACACCCATTGTTCATCTCTGAGCTTAACAGCTCCTTCTGTTTCCCATCCTTGTCCTTAGCCTGGACAAACATCTGGGTAGTGACATCCATGGTGAAGGGGAGTTTAGCCAGCAGCAGCATGGCACAGAAGGTGGCAGCGACATCATACTTCATCTCCTTCAAGTCTGTGAAAAGTGACTTGATGCAGGAGAGAGCAGGAGCAGGTGAGGAATGAGCTGGGATGGTGATGGAGAGGAGTTCCTTGAACTTCCTGTAGCTGATAGCAACATTGGTACTGGTGAAGTCATCATGGAGCTTCTTGATGAGCTCTTTGGCATTGGTGAGCTAGTAGTTGGTGGCAATGGCAGGGGACATTCAAAGACAAATGGTGTTGAGGATGGAATTGTTCACCTGCAACCATTTGATGTAGTGGTTGATGGTTTTGATGGCAGCATCCTTGTTGGATTGGGTGATGCCAGATACCTTGAGGCACCAGAAGTTGCCAGTTGAGCAGATGTAGTCCTCCATGACAGGCCACCAGGTGCTCCAGTTGGAGCCATCGAAGCAGGGAACAAAAGTGTTGAGGGAACAGGTGGAGGAAGACATTGTTGGTTTCTGTAAGAGATGAATGTGAGCTTGAGTCTCATAAAAACAGACCAACAAAGTATCTCCCTACTTGTAGTAGCAAGTTGGTCATGTATACTAAATATAGCAAGCAACTTTCTCAGCTACCACCATATATGTAGGTAGAGCTAGGCAACCATCTATATTACATCTGGTTGTAGGTGTGCCATGGTCAGACCAACAAAGTATCTCCCTAGTTGTAGTAGCAAGTTGGTCATGTATACTAAGTATAGCAAGCAACTTTCTCAGCTACCACCATATAGGTAGAGCTAGGCAACCATCTATATTACATCTGGTTGTAGGTGTGCCATGGTTTGGCTCAATGCTACTTCCAGAGGTAACCAGCTAGGCTGATAACCAGCTCAGCCCAAAGGTGAGCATCATACTGCACTAAGTGGGGCTCATAACCTATTGAACAGGCTTGTTGCACAGCAGACCAGCCTAGTGGCTACTCACTGAGTGGTGTGCTGCAGTTATGCTGCTACTGATGGTGGTTGTAGGAAGACAAGAGTCTATTAGAACTCAGTGTCTGAGTTCAAATCTATATACCTTACAGAGCATCATGTGATTATATCACAACTTGTATTTATAGGTAATTAGTATACTACTTTATGGAGTGGTGGTAGCATTCCATCGTATATGTAGATGTACTAGCATCCATTCAACAAGGTACTCAAAATAGCATCAGAAGGGCATCATATGTCATCCAAAGATGAGGTTGGTCACAGGGAGTCACATGTTGGTGGCTAATATTTTAGATGTGCAATGTTTACATACAAGAATTTGCACATTTTTGGTATTTTGAGATGGATGGAATATAGATAGAGCAAACCATCAAAAATGCATGTTTACATCCAAAGATTTGTGCATTTTTGGTGTTTTGACTTGGATGAGGCATAAATGAACCAAATCATCAAAAATGCACAATGTTTACATGCAAAGATTTGTGCATTGTTGGTGTTTTCACTTGAATGGAACATGGAAACACCAAATCATGAAAAATGCACAATGTTTACATCCAGGGGTTTGCGCATTTTTGGTGTTTTCACTTGGATGGAACATAGATATGTACACCAAATCATCAACAATGCACAATGTTTATATCCAAATGTTTGTGCATTTTTGGTGTTTTCACTTGGATGGGACATAGATACACCAAATCATCAAAAATGAGCTCAAGAGCTCACTGTTGCACCTTTGGTGCAATAGAGGGGGTTTTATTTTATTTTAATATTACAATGTTATGGTATAGAATAGATTACTTTTGCAAATGCTCACTTTGTGCCTTTGACATTGTGCTTAAATCTGACACTGCATTTACATTTGATACTAATATACAAATCAAAGTTCCAAGTTTTTAAATACTTCAGACCAAACTACATTATTGGTTTTGGTATTTTGTTGATCATGAGGAAAAAGAACTTCGATGTTATGGGGATATGTACAATGTGAAAGAGCCACATAGAGTTGTCCATGAGAAAAAACAGGAGTGGTAAGATTTAGCCCTACATGTTTTACAGTTTGGCCTTGAGCTTTATTGATAGTCATAGCATAGGCCAAATGAACAGGAAATTGCAAACAACAAAATGGAATAGGTGAGTCTTCCAATCCAGAGTTTAAAGCTATGCAAGGAATGAGAACCACATTATTTTCAACACCACTTTCATTCAAGACATGACACTCCAAGATTCTTCTAGTGGACCTAATCAATCTCAACCTGGTACCATTGTATAGACCATGAATTGGATCTAAATTGTGCAATAGCATCAATGGTGCACCTTGTTTAACCTCTAGTTTATGAAGAGGAAATCCAGAGGGATTCAAAGTGTGAAGAACTTCAGGTTGAATGTAGTTGTACTCATTATCAGCAACACAGTCAGCACTGAGATAAGTTGCCTTTTCTTGTGGTGAGATGGAATTCAAAAAAGTGGTATTAATTTCATGAACTTGAACATTTCTTGGATTAAGAATAATACAATCCAAGAAGTATTGATCAGAAAGTTGCTGATCATGAGCCAGAAGTTGTCCATAAATCTAAGATATTGGTGGCCAACTGGTGATGTGACTCCCTCCCTCCCTCATAGCAGTCAACGACCTGCCTGATTTCCAACACATTTTTTGACAATCTCACATCTTTCACATACTGGCCTATCCCTCGCTACATACTTTCGGCTCTTTCAATTGCTTTTCTCACATTGTATCACTTGTTTCGCTTATTTCAGTTATCCTGCATGTATGCCCTTTTATGGGTGAGCTTATTATGGATGTTCACACACAGTATGATGAAACTGTTGTTTGTTCACACATAGTGTGATTATGTAAGCATAAGGAGCATCACCTATGTGTTGAGTAGAGCCCACATTATCATCCTTTCCACCTCCCAGTGTCCTGACTTCAATAAATTCAAGAAAATTTGCAAAAACTTTCAAAAAATTACAGTATATTTTATATCAGTCTGAAACCACTCCTGTGGATCATTTGTACAATTCTCATCTTAAAAACATCAAAAATTCATAGTGTGTCCTTGATATGAAAACAGATAAGAAACTCTGTCAAAGTATGAGTGTTTGTAGCTTCATATATGCATCCTATTCATGTTTTTTGATATATAGGACATATCCAAGTGTATTCAAGCAACCCTGAGTTGGGTGAGTGTTCAAATATATTTTAAGTTGATGATGTTCTCATAACAATTTAATCCAATTCAATACCTGTTTGTTTTCTGCTAGGTTTGTACCTCTTTTCTTGATTGTATTGTATGTATGCCCTCTTATATTTTCAAATGAAAAATAGATTCCAGCATCTCTGATTATTGAAATTGAAATCTGTGAGTTCTTATATTTTCTATTGGTAATTGTGGTTTTTTATTATGTGAATGAATTCCTGTTCATTTAGATTTTCTGATCCAGAGAGCCTATCTCAGTCTTTATTCACTCTGATTGTCAGACTTTGGTAAGTAGTCATATATTATATATCATGATATCATATTGGTTTAATAACAGTTTGTTGCAGTACTTTTCTGTTTGCTATTTCTGGAAGCTGATCTTAGCTTTTGTACAATTGATCATGAGATTTGGTAAGTAGTTATATATCATATTGACTTAATAACAATTTGTTACAATACCTTTTTGTTTTCTATTGGGATGTACACTTTACATCAACTATAAATGACATGTGACATGTGAATATTATATTATCTCATTATAGGTGTTTTCTGCACATTAGTTGCCAGTTTTTGGTGGGTTGCTATACACTATATGCCATAAAACAATAACAATTTATAATCCAGTACTTTTTCTTACTCTATTGGTATTGTTACATTTTCTCCATCTATTCTTCTTTCCTTGGTTCCCTCTTTGCCTATATATATATTTATCCATCCTAGGGCTTATCCTCATCGTCCTCAAAGCCCTATGGTTTGCACTCATCCATGCTTTATGCCTTTCGCTCTCTTTCTTCCTTCTCATCGCATGGCATATTAGTTGTGCCATTTCTTAGTTACTACTCTATTCCATTAGAATGTTCTGATGCTGTGGACACTGCCACAATGGTTCTTATTGTTTATGATGCTTCTCTGCAGCATCTTCCTTTTTTATCTTATTCCCACACTAGCTCTAAAGTACACAGGATGTATATAAGGACTACAATTTAGCTTGGGGGATCTCCAGCTAAATCTGCACAATCATACGTAGTGTCTAGCATTCTTTGAGTGATTGGCCCACAATCCCTCTTAGTATTCCTCTCAAGGCAAACGTCGTTAGCTCTACGTTAGTGAGCAACTTGTGAATGTGGAGACTTCATATTGCTTTGCTTTGTAGCTTGCACTACGTCATACCTTGCATAACAGGTATGTATATCTTTTGTTTTCTACAAACTGGCATGTAGATATTATTTCATTATGATTTAGAGAGATCTTTTATATCTTGACTATCAAATCAAAATGTGGTGAGTGAACATATATATTATTATAATTATAATAATATGATAATCATCAATTTCAAGATTTCCTGTGTTCTGTTGGTATATTTATTAATTCCTTTTTTTATTGCAAACTCATAAATTTTTATATTTAAACTTTTAATTCAAAAAATATGGGTAATGCTGATTTTTCTAACTTGTATGTGTATAACAGATGTAATGTGTATTAGGTCAACACCCCCTACTTCTCCTCAGCAGGCTCAACAGGCTGCTCACCAGGCTGAACAAGACCAGTGGGAGCTTGAGCTTGGTTCTCATCCATTATGACATCTTTCCCATCCTGTAAGTTGTTTATTAGCTATGATTATAGGCCATACAATGACCTAATCTTATTTTTAGAGCCATCCACCTATTCTAGTCCAGCAGTATCCTGGAATACCATGTCATCAAATTGCCTATCATAATGCTCAACAAGTATACCACAATAGAAATCAAC